>VWZS01005303.1:0-152229 GCA_013397075.1 Rhabdornis inornatus | reverse complement strand
AGCCCCGCGGAGCCGCTGCTAAACCAACAGCCCCGGCCCGACACGGCAGCGGGCTCCTCCCGAGGGCAACGCAGGCAGCAAAGTACTCGCCCACCCACCCGCAGAGCGGTGTCTCTCCGTGGCTTTTCTCAGTCTCACGTCGGAGCTGCTCCTTTCCTACCTGTTCATACGGGAATGCCAGCGTGCTGCACTAGAAAATGCTGAGACGAAGCTGGGAATCGCACTAGGGTTGGAAAGCCACATCCTCAAACAAAAGCAGTAGGACACCAGCAAGTTGAGTAAACGTAACTACATCCTAGCAGCAGCTCGGGGAATGCAGCTACATCAGCAAACTAAACTTTTCTGCAGCTGCAGCAGGTGATTTTGTCACAAATATGTGTGTACATAACTACCTGTGAAGAGTTATAACATGGTTGGCTTTCTTTAGAACTTCAGTATATTGAAGAAACTGAGGGTTTTTGTAAGAACCCAAAGCTAAAAAATGTTCTCAACTCTTTCAAATTGCAGTGGAAATTGCAGAGACCTGGAAACAGGTCCTAAATGTGTCCTAAGGCCTCAGAAACCAGATGGCAAAACCCATCAATTTAATAAAAATAAGGTTTTCTGATACAACTGTAGGATTGAAGAGTATATACAGTATAAATTAGATGATGTCACAAAGTTCATTGGAACAACTGGGGCGGGGGTTGTTTTGTTTTGTTGTTTTTTTATTTATAAAGCCCTGTAATTAATTTAGTCACTGTTTCTACTAAACTATATACACTTAGAAAACCCCCCTATGTATATGAAAGGTAATTCACTTCTCATCACATATATTCAGTGTGAATTCTAGAACAGGTCTCATAATTTTGTGACTAACATTGTTTTACTCCCATTTCCTTGCCAAACCAACACAGCTCAAAGAGAAGGAATTGAAACCTATTCCTTCCTGTGAATCATCACACAAATTGTTTGCAGGACTTCAGTCAGTTGCAGATGGAAACTCACTCAGGAGAATACAGGTTTTCTGCTGGTGGGTTTTTTTACTAGAGCTAATGCAGAACCAAAC
This sequence comes from Rhabdornis inornatus, assembly GCA_013397075.1. Taxonomy (NCBI): domain Eukaryota; kingdom Metazoa; phylum Chordata; class Aves; order Passeriformes; family Rhabdornithidae; genus Rhabdornis; species Rhabdornis inornatus. The sequence goes on along the minus strand of VWZS01005303.1, from coordinate 151,181 downwards.
GATTCTGCTTAGAACAGAAAGCTGAGTTAGGCAAATTTATCAGATTAATTCCCCAACCCTATTTGTACTCTATCAGAATTATTTTCTTATGCAGTTTTTAAAATAAAGCCCTTTTTTTCCCCCCATAATAAATTTGTATTACTTTCCCTATAGTAAAAGGCTCAATTCGATTAAGCTTGAAAGAAAAATCCTTTGTTTTCACCAAAATTTTCAGCTATTTTGTTGCACAGTGGCATGGGTCACCTTGTACGGCAATTTCAATTGAATGAAATTAAATGTTCAAAAATTCCAGCCTCTGGAATATATTCACCTATTTATGTATTGTCTAGATTGAATGTTGAATTACCTGAGGAGGCTATGGTTACCATAGCTTTTACCTTAAAGCATGTTGGTGAAGTTAGTTTGCTTCTGGCTTTTTCTCCCATTTTGGAACCAAAGAAGTGACCTCCAGCTTCCAGTGAGGAAATAATAATTCAATATAGAACACCTTAAGGGATACAATGAGAAAACAGAAACTATAGAGGGTATAGTTAAAAAAAGAGTTAACACTGGTATGGGATCTCTGCCTTCTTTCCTGGCAGGGCTTTCAACTGTTGCCACCTCCTAGTGGGAGCCGGCTGTTTTCCCTGATAGTAACATCAATGTTGTTTTTCTACTCTTCAATAACAGTATGCTGGGCCAAATCTCTTGGCCCTAGGATTACTTAAGGGATATTCTTAGTTCCAAGCTAGTTCCAAACTGCATTTAGGTACAACAGTTTGATCCTGCGGCAAAGATGGGATTCCTGACTCTGTGAGAGAAGGAATCAGTCCATAGCTCCATTTCACAGGACTACAGACAAACTCTTAACTCACCTTATAAATCTCAGGGAAGGGTTTGCTTGTCTTCTCTATCAGGAACAGGAAACCTAATTCAGTGTCAACTAAGAGATTTACAGAGCTGTTAATCCCAGCAAGTAGAGGAGAACACCAAGTGGAGTATAATAATTATGCTAACAGCAACAAAAACTCCTGTCCTACTGCTGCCAAATTCAGCAGCAAAACTTCAATGAGAGCGAGACTCAGCCCTAAAAAAGCAGGAAATCATTCAGTCTTCTATGTTTGTAAGCCCAAGAACCTATAGCAGCCTAGAAGCCATTTCCATCTGCTAGGCCTGCCTTTAGGATTCCAATTAAGTGCCTTTAGGATGCCTAAATGCCTTTAAGATTCCATTTAATATGCTTCTTTAAGATCTCTCTGGGATTTCAAGCATGTTACATTTGCATGTATGCAACTAATATTACTGTGTTAAGAACAAATGCCAGTCATGTTTCCCACTTAATTCTGTCTCCCTTCTAAGACTAATTTGGAATTTGGTTCAGATGGAAATAGTGGGAAAAACAGAGGTGCTTGAAGAATAGGGCTTGCATGTTGAGAGCTGTGCCAGTTTCTGATTATCAGACCCATCATATCTCCTCTTATTGAGGTTCATACATCTCTCAGTGGAAATAGGACAACAGAACAACTTGATGTTCTCCCTAGCCTTGTATGAGTTCAGTACCTGATTCAGAAAAAAAAAGTTAATGTACTTCGACTTGAATGGGTTCAGATGGAAGGTAGGAAAATGCAGTAAGAACCATCTCAAATGCCCTGCTGGATGCTGGGAAAAACATTAAAATTTGGGGCAGAGAAATGGAACTAGCTTAAACAATCAAATTAAAACCAAGCACCATAGGGTAAGACCTGAAAATGGAGGGTGGGGGGGAGGTTCGGGTGTGAAAGAATTAGAGAGACTGCCCTTACGTTTATTCCTAGATTTCTAAGTGTATGGGAAAAATACCCAACACCACAAAGAAAGAAAACTGAGAATTACAAAGGAAAAGAGGGAGTAAGAAGACAGATGATATTCAAGAAGATAGGAAACGGAGGTAATGTCACAGAGAAGGAACAAAATACACCCACAAGCGACAGCAAAATTTAAAAAATCATTTAGAATTAAAGACTTTTCAATATATAAATTAGTTTATTTTCATTTAGATATAAAAGTTATAAATACAACTAATGTAAAACAGTATCTGATAAAGACCACTGAATCAGTTCATCTGTCAGTATAATTTGACTGAGAGGCCGTGACAGGATCATTTGATGTCAACAAATAGCTTCAAGAGTTGCTGCTGACAGGGCTAATTAAGTAAAAGGATGCTAAGTAAAAGGATGCTTTCTGGACACACAGAAAATCATCTTGAATCAGAAATTAGCATCCTAGCTTCAGGTCACCCCAAAATAACATAAGGCAATTTCTTTCACGTATTCTTAGTCAGAAGAATAATCAGACAGGTACACAAACTGACTTCCTTTCCTGGATAGGCAGAGGGAATGCAGATCCATCAGCCAAGACTTCAGGAGAGCACAGCTGGAAAACACTGCCAGGTCTCATCCTCAGCCTGATGAGTAGGAAGGCACAAAACAGATCCATCAGCATTCAAGTTCTCTTCACGAACTGCTTTTCTGATAAAATAATCTCAAGAAAAAAAAATCTCAGCAGCTACTGAAAAATGCTCATCTGAAAGATACAATAGCTGGACTTCTCAGCCTCAATTCATATTTTACAGTTAAATACAGCATTTGCCTTGTGATTACGATCATTCTTTCTGGCAATATCAGAAAACGTCTTCACAAAGTTTTGTTAATTTGAAAGCCAAGTGATATCTACTGCTGCAAAGACTCCCGAGACCAAAAGCAATATATCTGCTCTTTGCAGCTTGAAACAGAGTTAGTCTGCTGACAAGGACAATATCCAAAGCTGGAGAACACCTAATTCTTGTCTCAGTAGGGGGACAGACTTCTCCAAACCATCATGAATATGTGTAATAGGCAAGAAGCAGGCAAGACAGTAACTGTTCTCTGTTTCCGTACACAGAAGATGAGTGCATTGAGGCCTCCAGGCCATGTTGTGCTGCAATCCACTCTGGTGAGTTAAGGCCACATGAATTAAGTGTTCCATGCTATGACACACAGTCCATACTGTACACCCAGTATTTAAAATGGAAAATTGGAAGGACACATTGCAAAGCCTTGTGGTACAATTACATTAAACTTACTGATGCCTTTGAAAATACCTGTAATCTCTTTTTGAGGTAACTCCTTATTGTCAGGTTAAAATGATTTATACAAAATCTACTTTAGTATGTCATGCCTTGAGATAATCTCACATTAAAAAAATTAAAATTGGTCACTAATTTATACCTAAAAACATAGCAAATTTCATGAACAATGGCGAAATGAAAAAATATTTATCATCAGTTTACAGTCTAGATTCAACCATCAGAACACTGCTTTTCAGAAGCAGTACTGTATATTGTTACAGTACTAACTTCTGCCAAATTCAGCCAGATTCTATCATCAATTCAGTCTTTTTTCACATGATTAGAAGTAACAGAAGTAGCAATGAATATAATATCACCCCCTGAAAAGGGAGTGTTTGAGATTTGATTGTTCTTCATTTGGTAAAAAGACTGTCAAGGAATAGAGAGAAATTAGAATACTGAAAGGGAAATGGAGTATCAATCTTAGCAGATGATCATTCCACAGAGTAAAAGTGTTGTAGTGTTGTATTAGAGCCAATGTCTTATTCCAGCTGTTCTCTTTTTTTCTGAATTCATCTGATTAGGACCTCTTGAGTAGCATCATCTCCCAGCTTGTGGAAGCTTCAAGGTAAATGAACATTTAGCCATTATTTTTCTAATCCTAGCTGCAAGGAGTTCCAATAAGTGGGTTTAGCCCACTCTCATGCAGCATCTGTAAACAAGTATTCTAAAAGCAGAATCAACACCAATGACAGAAACATCACCTAGACTTCTTGTTCTTCCACAAGCCATACAGAGGCTGCTCCCAAGGTGGTCTGCTGTCAACTCCCACAATGCTCTGAAGGCTGGAATTGGTTTTCTAATAAGCCTGCAGAAGTGTGTCCTCCATTTCCCTTCCAATATGGTCTTCACTGCTACACCTGGAACTCTTACAAGATGTAGGGGTGGGAGTGAGTTCCATGTTTCATGTCTGTTGTCCCTCATTCACAGACCAATTTACTATCAAAGCTGGAGAGTCCAATAGCAAAGGCCTGAAGAGCACAGAGAGGGTAATTATAGTCCAGAGTGAACACATCTTCTGCTACACGACCAAACTGCATCACAATGTAGTCAGCTAGGGAGAAAAGACATTCAGAGATTAACAATTTTACAGTGAAGCAAAAGAAAGAAATAAATAAACAAAAAACCCCAAAACAAAACCAAACAAAACCCAACCACAAACCCCCCCATCTGCCAGTCCCAAATATATGTGGTTGGTGTATCCATCCTTTCCCACCAGAGTTGCCTTGAAATCTGTCCTCTAGAGTGACTCTGCTATTCTAGAGATTATTTTTCTTCTCAGAACCAAAGCTCAAACTACTCTTTTGCTACCCTGAAGCTGCTGCATTAAACCTTTTCTTTCACTTCAGGATGCTTCATTTTCCCCCTCTTTTGCTGCAGTTACAGGCAGCAGAGTCTGCATCCACTCCAGAAAAAAGGAGGCCTTATATAATTTTCCTGACAGCTCAGAAGTCCCCAGTAATCCTGAGCTAGCTTCCTTTACCCAGTTTCCCTTCTCTAGGAAGGGTGTCCTATTCCTCTCAACCTCAATAAAATAAATTAGGGTCTCCCTGTTTCAACAAGTCCTATGCACTCTCCACCAGACTCTTACGGTCATTGTCATGGACAATCTGGAAGTTCTTCACTGAGGCCTGAGTGACCCTCCCATGGAAGTTCAAAACATAGGATTGAGTATCATCATTCCAGACTGGAGCCTTGTTGTGCAATTCAATGAGGTTCTCTAAGTTTTTGTTTTGCCATTTTGACAGCAGACCCTCATGCTCCTGTTCAGAAGAAAAATATATTTATCAGATTTGGAATGGCTCTGCCTCTGAGTACCACCTCTCTTGTGTCTGTACTCTGTCACTTCATTCCCTGTTTAATGAAACACAGTGACATCACTTAAACTCAGTCCTACTGAATACTTTCTGCAAGTACCAGGAAGATACTTTCACAGATTCCCAGTCCAAGCATTCTTCTTCACTCAAAGTAAAAAGAGTGATAGGGAAGGAAGTGTGTGTACAGGAAAGGGAACAATTCAGAGTCCACAGATAATTGCCATCCTGCTGGCATGAATCCCTTCTGAGTCTCATAATCTTTCTCTGATCCTGTTGCATCCAGTTTCCATTTCTAACATTCTAAACTTTGAAATAAAAGAAAATAATGTACAATTAGCTGCACAGTGCCAGGCCCTGAGGTGCTTCAGTAGAAAGTCCAAAGGCTGCAGTGGAATGTAAGGTTTAATGTCATCATATTTGGTCTAATGAGTGATGCACAGTATGAAAACCAGAGAGAAATAAAACCAAAAAGATACAAAGATGAAGTAAAACAGCACATTAAATTTGACAAACAATGAATTACAAGGAGATTCAGGTTGCAGTGAAACATGACATATTATTTAATTTTAAAAGTTCTGCAACAAATAAAATCCAAACTATATACTCTAAAACTCTGAAGAAAAAGAGTCCAAGCTTAAGTTACTAATAGGAAAAAATGCTCAGAAAACAAACTGTTGTGGAGGTCTGACTGATACAGCTATAGTATGTGCTTCAGTATCATACAAAGATACCATAGGAGATTTTTGAGGATAACCTAAATAAAATTTCCTGTTCAGTTTAGTTACTTTTTAATTTTATCTTTATTTACTTTTTAAAGATGCAAAACAAACCCCTGAGAACTGGCACCAACTAAATGCATTTAGATTTAGGGGTGAAAAATAAAGGCAGGGCCATGGAACCATTACTGTACTAATGGGAGAGATGGCAACACCAATTGAAAGACAAGGAATAAATGACCACTTCCAGATACAATTTTTCTGACCAGTCACAAGAATTAAATCTCTTTTATGGGCTCTCATGACCCTCAATTTCCCTTCTTGAACATTTTTTCTCTGACCCCAGGAAATACATTCTTATCCTACTCATATCTACTCACAACGTGGCTGCAAATACCATTTTCTAGCTTAAAACACTGACCATGCCTTTCAGTTGGTACCTCTTTGTTCTGCCTTTTGGTCTTCTGTCACCAAACATAAAAACCATGTTAAGGGAACCCAACAATTTTCATCACGCACCTTAACATACCTTCAGATACTGTCCTGTATGCTTTTAGCTATATGCTTCTCATATCTATGAGAAATCCTCACTAAATGGTCACAACAAAACTCTGCCCTTCTCTTCATCCCTCCTTCTCCTTCAAGAATCCTCCTTTTCTGCTACTCCTACAAAAAGGCTAACAGCATTCTGATTGAAAAATGTATTTATTCTCCTGCTACTGCACCAGCAGTACCTTATCTGTCTATTGCCTATCTGTTGCAATCCACATCCTGGCTAAGAATGTGAGGTCCTGGGAGAAGCAAGTGTGTCCCTGTTCATCCAACCCTCAGCATAACAGGGTCCCACCATGAGAGCGGCTTGTAAGTGCAACAGCAACAACATAGAGATAAGAAAATTATATTTAGGCTGACCAAAGGACACATAAGGATACAAACACTATTCAGAAAGCTACAGATCAGGTAGAAGACAAGAACAAATTAACCAACACATTTAGGTGACATTGTATTTACTCTACAGGAGACTTGCTAAATCCCTAGCTCCTGAAACCTGATTGTCAGTAACACCCAGGCCTCTACAGGGACCAAACTTCGTAACTCACATTTCGTGGACGGATTGGAATTCGCTTATGATTCATGTTCATTCCTGGAATGATCACAGACATTTTTCTGGGACCCTTAAATCCTAAGATATTAGTTTCCTGAAAGGCAAGGAAAACCATTATTTTCAGTAAATGAGATGCTTCACCTCAGAGAAGGAACGACAGCAAAACTGAACTTTTATCACCATTTGTACTAGTTTTTAGAATTTTGCTGGCTACAACTGTAGCAGCAGTTATCTAACTGCAACTGTGTTTAACTACTGAGAACTTCTTTCTTTCCCTTTCTCATTGAGAGAACAGTGTTAGGAGATATGCATAGTATTAACTAATTTGGAGTGCATTTCTTAGCCTACTGAAACATTTAAAACAAAATTAAACAAATGCAATTTCCAAGCAAAAGTTTTTTTCACCTCAGGCAGTAATATGTTGAAATCTTGCTAGTAAACAAGGATATCCTTAAATAGGATAAAAGGCAAAATAACTTTGATCTGACTCTGTGTTGTCTGTATATCACCAATTAGTCTAAAATGTTTATGAACAATGAATGACATTTTTCTTCAGGTGCTGTTATTTGTGTTTAAGAATACACCTACAATTTTCTCTCGATTTTATAAATGTTTAAGAACAGACCCAGGAAGGGAAGTATTCAGCAACTATCCAAGCTTCAATCTTAAGCAAATTTTTCCAGAATACTGAAGGAGATTACTCCAAGTGGATTGAGTACAAAAAGCAAAGGAAAAAAGTCCCGGTATTCTCAAACCATTCATTTAGCAGTATCAGCCAAAATCCAAGGGTTTATTTAAAGTGTTCTGTAACAATGTCAGTGATAACCTTTAAAATTCTCAAAGACCAATTAAAAGCCAGAATATTTTAGAAGTACTGAATTGATTGACAGAAGTGATACAGCTTCTCCTAACACTTTGCAGACACAGAGAAAGGTCTTCGGAGCTGCAGCCTCTACTACTTCACTTAAAAAAAATCTAGGGGCATGTATAAGAATGAGAGTACTGATTTTATTCATATTTAAACTTTACAAACTCCTTGTAGATAAAAGTTGAGAATCCTGAAAAGCTGACTATATTAACTGTCTGTGCTCATTCTAACACCTTGCTGTGTCCAGCTAGGTAGGAACCTGCAGAATGCTATATATAAAGAAAATATCTAGCGATACTTCTGTAAACAGGCTAGTACTGGAATTATCCATTTTTTTCCCAAGTGCCATTAAGATAAAGAGCAAAAGCGAAAAAATGAAGATGCTGCTCCAGTGGGCTAATGCATCTTTAAGCTTTTGTGAGAAAAGTAAAAACAACTGTGAGAAAAATAAAAATCCTTCCACTTGACAGCAATTGTTTTGTAGAGAACCTCAAATTTTACTCCAACTGTAGGACTGGAATATGAAACAATACGACATGAGAACTCTCATGTAATTTTGTAGTGTCCACAAGTGCCTCCTTACTCTGAATCCTATACTGAGGTGATTCACAAGAGCAGAACATCTCTAAAACAGAGCTAGTGAAACACAATTTACCCTGGAACTACATCCTTACCACCAACAAGCTGCTGCTGAAATAATACCAGCTCCCTCCTATCCCTCAAAATGCCTTTGGTTCTGCAAAAACTAATTCTGCTTCACAAGATACTCCCAGTTTCTTCTCAGGGTCTACCAGATACCAGCTGGGCCAGAGGCAGTTCATGCTGTTGCTGGCTCCATGTAAAGTATGTGCTGACTAGCCACACACTGAATAGGCCAGATAAGAAGGTCATAAGGATGTTAGTTTGGGTGTTTTGCCCACTCCTGACATTGAGGTTTTTTGGTTTTTTTTTTTCATTAGACTTGTAAGAATTTATCTGTGAGGCCTCTGCTTCTTGTTGTATCTGGATGCAACTGGTCACTTGGTTCCAAAGTGGAGGAGGCTGGCAGCAGCACCATTTTGCAAGCTGTGTTTCCTTGGTAACCAGGCACAAAGAAAGGGGCAAAAAGGGAGAGGCAGTACTTACATAACAAATAGCTGCGAGCTCCTGTCTTGTATGAGCCTTTTCCACTAGACTTTGTGCCTTGACTGGGTTAACACCATGGTCATAGACTGTAAATTTGGTTCCCATGAGGTTTGACCTAATGTCAGGTTATGGAAAAACACAGCAAAAGAGGTATCAGTAGAAAGTTTTGTCATCTTCTGAAAGTATTTGTACAGCACAGCAAAAACACACATCTCCTGTCATCTGAGTCTTCCTGCTACCAGCTCACCGAGAAGCTGCCATGACATGCCCATGTGAGCCTGCAATCTATCCTGGAAAAGCATCTAGACAATTTATTTTCTGAGTTGCCTCAGTGAATGGTAATGCTGAAGAAGGCTGCCAACCCAAGTGAATACAGATTACATTGAGCAAAACAATGCAAGTTCATACTCTTCAAATTTATAACAGATTGCCAGTCATAACCACAACTCAATTAAAATTAAAATCCTATCTCAACTGTCTATAGTTTTCATCTGTGGTTCTCACCTGACTTTTCCAATGAAACTTTCCCCTTTCCGAGATAAATCAGTTGGGTCAACTGATATGAGGTAATTGGATGTTTTGCTCTTCTTTCTTTTTCTCCCCGCAAGAAGGAATGTCTGGAAAAACAAAACTTTGATCAAGACTGGTGCTTTGTAAGAATGCAGAGGCATTGCTAATCCAAACTGTTATCTCTCCATTTCCCACATGCATTCCCTTTTTTGTTCTGTGCTAATATTACTGTCTCCACAATTTTGTTCTCTTCCAAAGTGCCCAGCCTGAAATCCTATCCCTCCATCAACTCAGTTGGCAGTCTAGATTTAATGCAACTGTCCTTTCTAGTCTTCCCTCCTTTTCTTCTGGAGCAACTCAGTCTTCCTGCTCTTTTTTAACATTCAACATTTTCATACTTTTTCAATTTCATCTTTCACTGTATTATGGCTTTTAAACAGCAATACAATGCTAATTACATGCTAATTCCCTCCTTAGTACCTTGGCCAAATATAAGCTATCCTCATCTGCATGATGGCTCTCCTCAGCTACTGCTTTCTTACCAAAAGCTCTCCCTTGCACCAAAAATATTCTGTGGTAGGACTACAGTAGCCAAGATAACGTGTGCTGCTTCCAATACCTTTTTGTTGTCATCCCTTTCCAGATGCATGTAGTAAGTAGGGAAGAGTCCCCGGTCCATTCCCTTTTTATCTCTAGTGATTCGACACTTGACACTAATTCCACGGGGTGCAGGGCGCAATGCAAAATCTTCCAAATTCTCTACTTCTCCCAGCTGTGCATCTGCCTGAGGGGATGGACTACAGGAAGCACCTGTTTCCTATGGGAAGAAGCACCATATTAGCAAATTAATATCAGACCAGAGTCTCTGGTATTCCACAAAAAAATAGTGGTCTGTTGAAATGTAAGATATCACGTCTCCAGAAGATACTGGGGAAAGGAAGGTTAAACAAGATACCACCTGTTTCCTCAGAAGAAAGCAGCTGAAGGTTTTACTCTGAGGAAAGACTAGGTCTCCAAGGGGAAAAGAGAAAAAGTACCCATTAAGCAGACGTGAGTGATTTGCTAGAAAGAAGGAAATAGGATGAGATGCTATAAATATTCTAAGCAAAGAACCTCTTTGCTTTTAGAACTTCAAACACTGTGGAAAATAAAACAGTATGATAAAGCAAGACTGATGGATGCTCCAGTAAAACAGGCTGGGATTTTGTGACTGAAATGAGTGCTGAGATTATGTTGGTTCAGAACAGAAGCAGAAATGGAGTAAGCTGCTTGTGGAACCACATCAACTAAATGTTGGAAGAGCCTCAGAACAATGTGTATAGTCAGGATACATAGATTAATCAAAGGAATTGGAATTCTAGTGGAAATGTGGTATATGTCATTAAAGCAATTTTTTCTTAGACAAAGCTGAATCCTTTGAATCCTGTATCAACCAAGAGATTCCTCTTTGACTGGGCCTTCAAGACGAAGTTGCAGGTTTATCCCCATTCCCAGCAACAGCCAGTAGGAAACCAGAGTGAATAGCACAGACACACATACATAGATTTGAAATTCACAAGAGGGTCTCACCCCTTCCCCCACTCCAGCATCCACCACCCTCTATCTCCAGCACTTTGCACCCACAGCCCAGTCTCCCAAGAAGCTGACCCTCAGACCTCTTGCACTACACCCCTACTAGTGCAGGGCAACATACACATAGTCACCTCACAAATACACTCAGGTGGGTCTCCCACAGCATGGGCTTTAAAGGGTGTCCTGCATCCATGCTCATACCCCATGGTCTTTATCTGGTCTGAGCTAGCTCAGACCCTCTGTCTTCCTGATACTGGTCTCTCCCAACTCACTGGCTTGTCCAGCACATAATTTGTCAACATACGTATGTGTATCTCACATACACACAAAGACATTCACATGAGAAATAGAAGTGGAGTTTCAGAAGAGAGTGGGACATACTGAAGTAATCAAGGCATAAGGATTGGGCAGACAATCATACTGTTTTGCAGTTGTTTACACATATCTGATGCCTTTTACCCCCTTTAATCCCCGTCTTCCCATGCTTATTACTCCCTGATCCACCTTGATATAACCTTCTTTTCCCTCTTAAGTTCCTTTTCCCAAACAGCCCATATTGATGTTTGTCCAATCCCAGCATTCTCTGTTCCATTCCAAAATTCTGTTTCCCTTTGCATCCTGCAAAAAATGCTATAAACCTTCAGGAAGAAATCCTTCCTATATTTGCATGGTGTTTCAGAGCTTCTCGGAGTAATTTTGGTGAATTTTGCAGAGACAATGGCCCAGTCTGTCCCCTTTAATGGTAATAGTGTTGACTCACTGTGTTCCCATTTTCAGTGATTAGGCTCCCTGGGATCCTCCACCCACAATTGTTCCTTTGATCATTGCTAAGCCTTTATGTTTAACTCTGCATCACTTCAGTCAGATAACCTGGCAATCTTGACCTTCCTCTGCTTTCAGGGAATAATATTACTGGCTACTGTACTTGCAGCTACTATATTTTAACCCAGTGCTGCAGGGGTTAGCACTAAAATCAGGCATGTGCCCACTGCTTATTAGAAATGGATTTCATGACACTTACTGCAAAAGACTTCTCACTGGATGCAGAACTAGGCCTCTCAGATTCAGGGCAAGGTGAATGAGATACTGGTCTCTTACTAGCTTCTTCCTCTTCTGTGTCCTCCTCATCAAAATTCAAACTGCCTGAAATTCCTGTCAGAATACACAATTAAGCATGTAATCCCTGAAAGAAAGCTCATGGCACCACTAATTCATATACGATTCTTGAATATTAATTTCTGTTTTTTCAATTGCTGATTCTTAATTTCTATTTCAACTGCTAATTTTCTTCACGTGTGTGGTAGTTTGACCTTCCTTGAGCTATATCTCTTCCTGAGCCTTGTAACTCAAATTCCTACTGATATTTTGCAGCAGTCACTGTGCAGATGATTAAGGAGCTGTCACACCTTTATTAATATGGATTTTACTTGATATTCCATGACATAACATATTGCTTCGTTCATATTGCCATTGAATTAATTTTGCATATTTTCATGCAAAATGTCCTTCATGTATTAAGAACAACAATAAAAGGAAATCCAGATCAATATGCTGACACCTATCCCATAAATTGGGCTCTGTACAGTTTACATCCTTTACCATTTTCCCTCAGTCCTACACACAGTGAAACAGTGTATATCAATTTTTTAGTAAGAGCCCCTCCTGTTTTTACATCAGTACCAAAAACTCAGGTCCATAAATACTAATAATGACTTGATTTCTAAAACTGAAGAACAGACTGAGCAGTTTCAGGACTTATTTAATCTTAACCTAAGCACAGTCATGTAGAGATGACTGTGGGTATATAACTAAAATAACTGCATAAAGACATTTATAAAGAGGTTCTGTACACATCACTATTTAGTGTGTCCTTCCACTTGGAACTGCAGCATCAGTTGGTCAATAAGAAGTTCTTCACAGAAAGGGTGACTGGGAGTTGGAATGGGCTGCCCAGGGAGCTGGGAGTTGGAATGGCTGCCCAGGGAGGTGGTGGAGTCACTGTCCCTGGAAGTGTTTAAGGAAAGACTAGATGTGGTACGCAGTGCCATCATGTAGGTGACAAGGTGGTGTTAGGTCATAGGACCCAATGACCACAGAAGTCTTTACCAACTAAATTGATTCTGTGTATTCGAGATTTATTTCTGTGATCCTTTTCTTTAATTTGGCTATAGAAAGGAAATGTATCTAAAGCATTACAGACAGTGAACACAGCCTGCTTAACTGAATTATTTTCTGAGAATTATTTTCTGTTATATATTATAACAATGCACTTTCATGGCACTGCAGAGAAGGGGCACTGCTGGAAGTCTCAGATAAAACAGAAAAATCCAGTCTTAACAACCTGTTAGTAAACTTCCCAAAGGACACTTGGGAAGAGGAAAGGCGTTGACGCTGGTACTCCAGCCAATTTCAAAATTCACTGTTTATAGTCTGCCTCCACTAATTTCCCCTGAAGTTACTGGATATTCTCTCCTCTTTCCTTTTCTAACTCTTGTGTAATGTTGCTATCTGTAGGTAAGCAGCTGTGCCATCTGACAACTGGATGAGAATATGATAGTACCTCAATACATGCAGTGTACTGGAAAAATTCTGGGAGACAAGCTCTGTAAAATAAAAACAAGCTGTATACTAAATTAAACACTAAGCATTATTTTGCTGCAAAGTACTTAGGCTGCATGCAACAAAAAAAGGGTTCCTGTAGTACTGGCAAGAACTTAAGATACTTGGCAGACAGAGCTTGACACTCCACTAGGAAATTACTCAATGGGATATAATTATTGAATATGTATCTCCAAAACCACTGACTATGACAGCCTCTGACTCAGAATAAAACACCTTCCCTGTTAGTCTCCTAAAGAGTTAAATCACGGCATTTACTGAAGGGTCCTGCTGTTGTGGAAATATTCAAGTATCTTATCAAGACATAACATATCTGGAATAAAAACACTCCAAACTTTAGCTAAATGTGCAGTAGCATTTTGTCAGCAATTTCCTTGGAAAGACCAGAAATTATACATCACATTAAGAAACCCTTAAAATATAACTGGTATGGTTCAGGAAATATATATATAATATCAGGATAATATCTACATGCTGTAGAATCTAGCAGCTCTTTTAAAAGTGATATCCTACAGACATTTGTTTCATGGTTCCTCATTTTTTAATGCAACTGAAATAAAGTTGTAAAAGTAGAAGAGCCCCAAAAAAGACATTTACCCATTATTAACTCTTACCTCGTTTCTGTAATATTTCTTGCAGATCTGGCTTGCTTGCTGTGTCTGTCACAGCCTCTCCATCATTTTCCTTATCTGCACTGTCTTCTGGTTTAGTAGATCCAACAGATAGAGTTTGGAGCTTGGTCCCCAACTCCTGCACTTCTGATTTCAGGAAAGCAGCTGGTCCGTCAATACCTGCAGGTGAAAATGAAACAGAAATCCAAAGTCTAATTTTTTTATGGCCAAAGATGCATCCCAGGATGGTGGCTCTTTTCATCTTCCCCTCCTCTAGCATCTCTTTAAAGTACTGAAATATACTTGTTCAATTTTTTTCAGAAGGCTTGGGAGGAGTCAGGCCTGACTCTGTACAGACTGCCTATTACTATAAACGTATCAGTTATCAGTTGCTCCCTATTTAAATATAGTAATTTTATGTACCTTTTTACAAGGGCTTAAGCAATTAAAACAAGTTGTATTTGTCACGCACATTGATAGTTTTCAATTTATTTACAGACATCTCCCTTATTTTCTTTTCCTTCACATTGTTTGTTCGCTCCTGTGCCAGTGAGTACTCTATAGTGAACACATAAATCAATTTGATAGAAGTATTGACAGCCACAGACAGAAAAAAAACCTCTGTCTTTTTGTTAGAATGAAATTTCCATGTTTAAACATACAGCACAGCTGGGCACCACACTTCCCAATTGGTGGAGGCATCTCGATGTCAGGGTCTGGCATAATACCTCATATGTAGCACACAATACCTAAGTGTAGTTCCAGCTTTGGATTTCTTGTTTTCCCACTGTTTTCCTTCTCAAAACTTTACTGCTTTATCTAGGCATTGCATTTCTGACATGCTTACTGCTGTTAATCACTTCTTAACAGGATTTGTTTGCACTGAGGAACCTCAGAACTATCAAAGGTAGTGAATGAGCAGTTAAGTTTTCCTTTGAGTCTTACTGAAGACTCCTACCTTAAAATTTATACCTATCTTATTTCTCATTCTCTTAATTTGTAAGCATCTTTTAACAGAAGTTTTCTTACACCTGGTTTTAAACATTTAAATAAATGCTACCATAAACATCAGCACTTTCCTTCCCATCCTATGATCCTGAAAGGCATCTGGAGAACAAGACAAATATTCAAGAGAGAAGGGATAACATAGTTCCAACTATCTGATCTTCAAACCAGGTAACATCCCTTGTTTGGAGGTTTAAAATTCTACTAAAAATGTGCATATTAATTTGCTATCAATACAATGCTTCTATAAGCAATAGCACATGTCTCAAAGCCTTAGAATGTTTCCCATTACTTTCTTGATGGGCTGATGGGATTCTGGCTCTCATACGCAACTTCCTGACACTTCCACTAGAATGTAAGGATTTCATTGCTGCTCTTTTTATCTCCTTGTGTCACGGGAGTCTAAAGGCTCTCACTACTGCATTTCTTTTCACTCCTAAAATAACGGTCACTATTTTACTGCAATGTTTTGAGGCCACCAAGTTGTTGCCTTTTGCCCTGATAGCACTTTGTGCTTGTGACTTTGTGGACCACTATAACCTGTCATGTTTCAGTTGTCTCAATGAAGCCCACAGAAAACAACAGATGAGGTAAAAACTATCAAGAGCCTAACAGTATTCACACTTTTTGTTTGCTTTCTCCACTTTATCATTCAGTCATATGCAATCTTGAGGTGGAATATGCCATGACATCATAAGGAAACACCATATAAGCAGTCACTACTGAATTATTTTCTTTATCTTACCACTTTAGAAGATTTTTTTTGAGTTTGGATTTTTATGTCCCCACCTTTATAGAAGTTGCCAGCCCATTTCTACAGTTCTTCTAGCCTAACCCAAGGGAGAGATTACTCAAGGGCACATGCAGATTTATAGCTGTCACAAAAATCAAGGTGAGGTTTCTTTTGCCTTCACAGTTTAGTGTTGCTCAACCATACTGTACTACAATTCAATTTTTGTATATAGGAAAGTATGTAATCAATCTTATCACTTGACCCCTACCACAGCAACGTAAGCGCCCATCTGTGACACAATGCATGCACCAGGATTTTGGGGAACCCTCTTGCAATCACGTTGATTATTTACCATGTAAAACAACATCACTGTGGACAGGAGTAGGAGTTTCTACTAAAGGAGTCTGCTCCTCACACCCTTTGGGCTTTGACCTGCGCAGCTTGGCCTCAGGATTTGGCTGTACCATCAATGGATCAAGACGTTTCTTCCTCTGCTTCTTCTCTAGTAGTGCTCTCTGTGGAACAAGGAAAAGCAGGAAACAGAGATCAGTAACCACATCTAGAGAAGTAGAATCCACACCTCAGCCACTGGCAATGACATGTCCCTGATCAGAATCTCAAGTAAACATGAAATATTCTTGCAAGCTCTTACAAAAATCCTACACAGAGATATCACCATGGTTTTGGGGTGAGATACTGACTTTGATTCTCCATAAGAGGTTGACATGGACACCTGTTTATTTTCTGACCTGTCTTGAGACTACCAGTTAAATCCTGCCACCCTGTCCCAACTGCAGCAATCCTTAACACAAATATATAAATTCAGCAATCATTCATCATCCAGTATGAAAGAGTCAGGACTTGCAAAGGAGGAGGTTTTTATCTCAAGAGCTATCACCTTATAGGAAGAACTTAAAGAAAATAGTTCCCAGAAACCAATGCTGAGAGATAAGACTTAAAGTGGGGAGACAAGTAAATAAAAAACAGTAATTAAAATAGGAACGATCCACTAAAAGGAAATTTGATCTACCTTGCAAAATTTTTCCATATAATTCAGGACTGAAAGGAAAGACTGTAAGTCCAACTGCTAAAAATTAAAACATTATTTCTCCAAGATACATATGCATTTGATACTTAAGATTTCCTACTCAACAAGAAGAGAAACAACTTCTAAACTTAAGGCAAAAAGGGACAAGGTGCCATTTTAAAGACAGACATGCTTAGTCCTTAAAAACAAAGGTGATGCATGAAGAAGGAAAAATCATATTCTAATATTCTGCACCATTATGCAAACAACGTGCAAGCTCCTTACAGTAGATGCAGTTCATCCATGGCTGTCTCTTAGGTACCTCAACACCCTTGAAAATGGTTTTTGATGATAGAAACCATTTTCTTTCCCCATCAAATTATTTTCACTCCCAATGCACCCACCAGATAAACAATTCATCAGTACCAACAATTCAATCCACTTGAGACACAGACATTTTTGGAGCCCCTTCCTCTCCTGTTATTCTTTTCCTCTCCTATTAGTCTTTTTATCTCAAGTGAGATTAGTTTCTCAGGCAACCTCTCCCTGAGGAATTCCAACACAACTCAGCCCCTGATTCTTTATTCTGCCTGGTTTTTTCACTTATCTAAAAGAAAAAAAAAACCCAAAAGCCAAAAATGCAACCACCCAAAACCCAAAAAAACCCAAACATATAAACCTTCAAATACAACAAACAAAATAAATACCTTGAAACAAAATTACTTTTTTAATTTAAACTCTGAATCACCCTTTAAAGATTGGACTGCAATACAGGTAGTGTTTGCTACTGCAGAATTATTTGCAAGGATTAGCCTGGAGAGCAAAAGTTACATAGAATTCCAAAGAGATATCACATTGGTCTAGAATAAGAAAAGAAAAATAAGCAGTAAAGTCAAGTTCTTAGAAATTGCTAATTACGGATGTGTTTTCTAGGAAGCTAGTCAGACCTTTCAGAAGAATTTATATCAGTTTGTGTGTTTTTTTCCTTTTCTAAATTAAAGCTGAGGAAAAGTAAAAAAATGTCATGATAATTTATAATTCTCCAAAGGAGAGAGGAAAAACAAAAATCATAACATTATACTCAGAATAAGGATTTGAGAAAAATTGTTGTCAAGGCTTCTCTATTTGACAAATAGGTAAGAAAAAGAAAACCCAAAAACACCAGCAAAACAGACACAACCTAAAGACAGTAAGAAAATAAGAAAATACACAGCTACTGTTAGAATGCAAAATTGAATTTGGGATCAACACAGAATGAAGTAATTTCAAGAGTTATCTAGTGGATTATTCTATTACATAAGCTTTTTTAACATTTCACTGGTCACCAGTCTAAATTTTAATTATTATGCTTACACACTGTTACATCAAAGGGTATCTAGGACTCACCAATCCAGTAAGATCAGCTTATATTAAAACATTTTACTGCTGGTAGATGTGACTGATCTTCCTTTCTTGCAAGAACCACAGGACAATCAAAGTGACAAAACTTGATAGTAACTTTAATATTTTTTTAAAGGTTTCTCTTTACTACTTTGCGTACTGAGATGGAAAAAATAAGTGCAAGCCCACTGTCAGGACAGCAAACAGTAGTTCATTTTCTCTCCATAAGGTGGCAGAGCAGCCTGCCCTTTAGTACCATGTATTCCCAGCCGTATTCCACTAAGGAAGTAGAAAAAGGAAACGGGTATTTTGCTTCTTTTTGTCTACTAATTAGGCTTTTCCTCCAGTTCTGTGTTACAGTAAAAGTTCATATATTATTACTACGTAAAATGTAGATAGTTCATGAACATGACACCAGAACGCACAACCCATCAAATAAATAACAGATAGTAATTACCATGATTTCTTTGGGATTTTGTGCACTCCATGCATTAAATACTTCCAGAAACACCTCAGAAAACCATAACATCAGAATATAGGACGACTAGAGGACCACAAACCACCAACTGTTGTTCAAATGAGCTTTCAAGAAGTCACATGAGAATATCTAGTGTACTATTAAGACAACTAGTTTAGTATTCTCTTTCTCCAGCTGTGATGGCAGGAAGGTGATATACAGGGAAATTCCAACCACTCCAGCCTCGAAGATGTAATCCTATACTACTTATTAGTTGGTACAGTCCTAACCCTAGCAGGCCATGCAGATGGATCCTAGCTAGGGAACATCCTCTCCTCTTCTGCTGCCCAGTAGCTCGCGCTGGAGCAGCAGTGACAATGGCAGTGATGGTGGCACCAGTGAAGCTCCACTCAAGAGTAATGCATTGCACCAGGTGCATTCAGAAACACACCAGGCTTCGTGCTCCCCCTGCACAGGGAGATGGCAGCATTGCACTTGGAGCTGCAGATGCCTCAGAAGACTCAAAAATCTTCTACTAATGAGGAAATAAGCACTGCCTGAGCAACCACACACTCTTGCCTCATGGAAAAGGCAGTAGTCCAGGAGAAAAAAGCAACCTGGCAGGCAGAGCCGGCCTACAGATGGAACTTCATGTCATGCCCTATTATAAATAATATTTTACTGCAATTATAGGGTTTCCAAACCCATCATAAAGATGAATGGACAGGCACATCTCTGCTATGGCTTATTCCAGATTCTCTGTATGCCCAGAGATTCTATATATAATCCTGCTGGATTAAAACATTTTACATTTTTAAAATTCCAACTCCTATAATTGTTTATGGCAAATTAATCAAGCAAGGCATCAGCTACAACCAGCAGCAAGTCCATCATATTTGGCGATCTCCTATCGACCTTTTTTTCTTCAGAAGGCATAGTACTATTTATGTAAAAGCAGACTTTATTATTCAAACCTAATTCTAAAATCCTAAATTAAGAGACTGCTAGCACTTCGCAACAATCCTCATTTGCAAAGGGCAGGGTGTTAAAATAGATTTCATTAAATTTTCTTGGTATCTTTTTTGGCAGATGATTGCAATCTCAACCAAATCCAGGAAAGATGGAAACAAATTGCGAAAGGGAACGAATTATTCAAACCAGCCTCTTCATGATGCAACTGACAGCTGCTCCGAGGGAATTCCACCCAACCCAGCAGTTTTTTTTGGAGGAATAGCCATGTATCCCCAGGACACTAAGCAAACACAGATCACAGTACCCAGCACTAGGAGACAGTGATTATTACCAGTTTATGACCCAAGACCAGTTCTAAAACAGATCCTGAGGTTCATCACCAAGCAGTCAGACCATCCTTAGTTTTGGAACTTCTTACCAAATGGCATTTGACACTAAATGCTCTTTTATAGATTATTTGAATTAATTCTATTTTTAAATCAATTGTTTGTTTCTTTTTAAAAAAGTGTCACTTGATAGCCTACAGATAAAAAACTACTGTAGCTTCCACAAATATGACCAAAGATACATTTTATCTCTTGACTCTGAAGTGTTTTAGATAAATGCCTATATAGACCCACATAAAGTTGGTAATAAATCCAGTGCTGGAATTCAAAGCCTAGCAAACTCAGACTACAAATAATGACAAGGTTCTGGTAAAGAGGATTATTACCCACCACAAGAGTTCCCTGAAGACTGTTGTGTCTGGACTTAAATATCTTCAGCTGAAAAAGTGCCTTCCTAAAAACCATACTTCAATTTGAACAAGATGAGTTTAATGCAAGACAGTGATCTGTGGTCCATGTGAAATGGCCAGCTAGAGAATTACAAGTGTCTCATATCCTCTAATCTATTTATAAGTATTTGAAATTTCACAGAGAAAGAATATTAAGGATGGATACTTCATTGCTTTGAAGAATATGGTAATGTAAGCATCCAGCAAACAGCACTTCAAAAAACAGAGATCTATAGCCTAATAATTGACCCATGCTTGGCTGTATATCTTTTCATCATAGGAAACAAGGAAAGGTCAGAAGAGGCTGGAAATCCTTCTCAACAGCAGTGTTAAAGAGACCATTCTATAGGTCATTGAAAAAAATTCCTTTGGGATAATTCCCTGCGGTCTTCCCATCTTTCAATTTATATCTGCTCTCTAGTAACTCAATCCCAGTGAAATAAGAAAACACATGAAAAATAAACTTATCAAACACACCAAGTATACAAGCCATGGCAGGGCTGACTTGAACTAATGAAAACCATGAAAATCTTCAAAGTTCATTAGACCAACCATTTTTAGCGCTTCAACCCCCCTTTCTCAAGTCTCTAGAGGACTGTTTGATTTCCTATACTTATTTTTACCAGCTTCAGCACTATCCTTTACCTGATTCTGTAGTTTCAGCTGTCGCAGTTTCATGCTTTCATCCTCAAAGATGCTGCAAAAGCAAAATAAACAAATTAATTAATTATTGCTATTAAACCGTTTGCATTACAGGAACATAGGATATTCTCAGACAACAACTTCATAATCAAGACTTAAAAATTACTGTTAGACACTACTTCCATCTCACATGAAGACCAAGACACACGGTATTAAAAATAAAACATCATATTCTTTCATAAGTAAGACTGAACTCTGGTTTAGTCCCCTTACTAAACCATTCTGAAAAGATTTTTAAATCACCAAAGGCTTCATTACTGATAGATGGATTACAAACCTCTGTTGAGGTGGGGATAGGAGACAGTTTACACCTGAAGGCTTAGCACAGTTCAGATCAATTCAGTAAAGTCTCTGCTCCTTCATAGGATACCCTATTCCAAATTAACTCAGTTTTGTCTCTGGGTCAAACCTACATAATTTTCTATTCCTGCTAGACCTTCCAGAACTGTTAATACCTGAAAGAATCTGTGTTTGCGACATCTGACATTCATTCCTAAAAAAAAATAAAAATTATCTCCCTATTTCAGTATTTAATAGATAACTTTCATAAAAACTTTAATTTTTTGTTCCAAGTTGTGTTCCATATAGACTTCCCATTTCCTTTTGTATGATAATTAATCATTCCATAAAATGCAATGTAGAGGAGTTAACCCCACAAAGAGGAAATGTTAATTGGCTATTAAGCACATATTCTGCCAACCACAGTTCTGCTCTTTCCTTCAACACAGCTTTGACAAAGACCTCTCTGGAAGTGAGAAAGCATCAGGAAGAAGATACTTAATGTAGGAAACAGACAAACTTTATATATTTTATTAATAGCATGCAGAAAAGCAGGGCAAGCCACAATTTCAATTTAAACAGGAAATTCTCTGTCTGGTCTAGGTATCTATAAATGTCCAATGACGTGAAGTCACCAGCTGGCACGCAGTGCTGCATATAACCCTAACAAGGAAAACCAGAGATGGAGAGAGACAGAGAGAGCAGAGCTGGGGTTTCTGCAAAACACGTGCCATGGAAATTGGATTACAGCACACAGAGCTAAGGAGAGAAGTCTCAGAGTCCCCTTAACCCATAGCAAACCCACATTTGACTCAACTTCAGGTAAGCAGATGACAGATCAGAGGTCCTTAAAGACAAACTACCCCAGTAAGCACAGATGCTGCTCTGGAAGGTTGAAATATGCACAAAAAGAGTTCTGTAC
Organism: Rhabdornis inornatus; assembly: GCA_013397075.1. Lineage (NCBI taxonomy): Eukaryota > Metazoa > Chordata > Aves > Passeriformes > Rhabdornithidae > Rhabdornis > Rhabdornis inornatus. Next base: position 128,862 of record VWZS01005303.1, on the reverse strand, counting down.
ACATATAACAACTTTTATAGTCTAGAATTGATACTAACTGTCCAACTAGTAGTATTTTAAAGCAAGTTAAGACTGCCATTGCTTTTTTACTCCACAGCTTCCTTATTTCTATACTTTTTTTTTCCTAATGCATTTAAAGTGTCACACAACAGGTCAAAGACCTTGAAAACATCTTGTTTCAAAAAACTAATGTTACCCCTCACATGGACCTGTAATACACAGTGTTTTAGATTCTAAGGGAATGGAGGGCCTGGAAAAATCAGTGCCTTTCTTAAATAGGAATGGAGAGCTTCTGTGTATCCCCAAAGCAACGATTGCAGTAGTACAGTCATCTTCACTTGAAAACAGCCACAACTTAAGAAAGAAACAAGCAGAAGCACATCTACTGAGTGCAGCACAATATACAACAGTTGTCACACAAAACTTCAGCATAAAAGGTGACATGCTTATTATTTATAGCATAGGTGATAGAAAAGGCCATCTTTAGCAAAGTCTGAAAAACATCTGAAAGTTCCACTTAAAACATTCATAACAAAAACCAAAATGAAACACAAAAAAAGGGGAGAGGGAATAGTCCTTTTCTTCTCATATACCTACTGACATAAGAAATTGATGACATTTGTTAACTGCAGTCGAGATTTTGTTATAAAGCCATCTACATACCTGTGGTCAACAGCAGACTTACAGACATGTTCTGATGAACACGAAGGTGTCCTGTGTAGATACAAGCTGCTACGTGTGGTTTTGTTGCTTTTCCTAGCAGAAAATGTATCCCCAAACAATTTGAGTCTCTTCTTTATAAAATCAGAAGAAATAAACGCTACCACTGTAGGAAATAAGTTTACAAGGTTTCCCTTCTACGTGGAAGATGACAAAGTGCTGAAAAAGTAGGACTTACATACATGCCTTGTGGAAATCTTCAGTGAAAATTATTTACTTTGTATGTTGAATTATTTTCTACACAGACTGAAAAAAGTTACATTATGTAAAAGGAGCATAACATAGACTACACAGTGCCTCAACTCTGGCCACTTAACTGATGCTTAAACATAAAGATTCTAACAGGTCACAGAGCTTGATAAAGCAAAAGATAACGAAATGTTCTCTCTTACAATTTACTTTTAAACACAGACAAAAATTGCTGAGTAAGCAGGCAGAACAAAACAAAAGCAACCATCAATGCTTTCCATTTTAAAGTGCAAGGATTCACACAAGCAGTAAAATAAAAACCTAAAGTCATGAGCAATGTAGCACTAGAAATATTAGCTTTAAAATACCCCTTTAACACTATTTTATTTACTGCTCCTGCAACCTTTCTTCTAGAACTCGTCATTACGAAAGCATAACATCATAAACAGTCAAAAAAGAGATTCCCACACTTCAAGCCTTTTTCTACCCCCCACAGCAGCACTGGTGTTATTACAAACTTTAACAGGAAAACGCTGTGCCAGAGTCACTCCCACAGCTCACCACTAAGGAATGCAAGTGGTGTGGTAATCCAGCTGTGGGCTTCAAACAGAAATCCTCCTTCAGCTGGACTGACAACACAGATCAGTGCTCTTTGGACATGCCCACACCAAACCACCGTGCTCTTTGGTTTGCTTTTCTGTTTGAAGGGTTTATGTGCAGTAAGAAGAATTAAATAAATATCCATCAGGAAGGCGGAAAATAAGCAGAATTTCCATAGCTACAACACCACAGTTAAAAACGGAGAAAAAAATCCCAACCACCAAACCAGTTGCCCATTAACCCTTGATAAATAAGAACTGAAAATTTTCAAGAAATCTGTATCAAGGTCCATCTCCCCAACCACTGCACAGCAGCCTATACAACAAGATCCTGCCCACAGACACAGCTGCTACATTTACCAGAATTCACCTGAAATCCTACTGAAGCTGCATGACAGGTAAGAGACACGTGTCACAGAGAAAGAAACCCAGAACAGAATATACAAGGAAAGAGTAATAATAGTGCAGAATACAGAATAAAAGTGAGAGTGGGAAAGCAACTTAAATAATATTTAATAAAACATGGAAGAAGATGGCAAGACACAAAGAGGTTCACAGATTTGACACAGATTAACATGGACCAAGAAGTTTTATTTTTAACTGGTAGCATCTCAAATTCCTACTGAAATCAGAATCAGCCTGGTTTTCATTTCATAATCAGAAATTAAAGTGTTGCAATAGGAATATGCAACAAACTTATTATAAATGTATTTGGTTTTTCCTAGCTGTTTTCAGAATAGCAAACAACCACAATGAAGATGTCATTCACAAACTATTTAACAGATATCCATATATGCAACTGAAGCTTCCTTTTTGTATGGTTTATTTTCCTTTCTGTAAAAAAGGCACGCTACGTCTATTGACAGTTCTTTCGAATGGACATATTTTTCAATAACACTGAAATTCTGGCATTACAAACTGTGGATAGGCAGAGGTAACACTCTTGTTTTCATTGCAGCTTGTCTGTGTTCCTGAGAATGCTGTACTTGGGGAAAAAGAAAAAAAAACAACAAACAAAATACTTATGTTCTAAGCACTTGGCAGTAATTACCATTGAATCAGCCAAACACAAACTTACAGTGTAATCCAACTCTGATAACAATGAAAAACCCTGACATTAAAGCAGAATGTAGAAAATAAAAGCAATCCACCAGCCTGAAAATGTTCATTCCATTCAAGGTCCACACAAGAGAAAGGACTGAAGAATTGAAGAGAGCTCAGCAGAAAGTTGAACAAATTGACCAAGGACTGGGAAGTGCACCTCTTAGCAAGATCCTACAGTTTATTAAAGAGAAAATCAATACACTCCACTGTATTCCATGGATTTGAGGCTACACATGACATGGATGAGAGAAAAGACAAAATCCAGACATAAATAACTGAAGCTAAACTAATTCAGATTGCAAATAAATTTTTAATTCAACACTGTGACTAATTATCCATTAGGATAACTCATGGAGCTTTGGATTTTCAGCAGAAAACAACAGGTTTTAATCAAGCTTGAATATTATGTTAAAAGTTGCTGTTGTAGACTAAGGCTATGGTTTACCTCCTATTTCAGGTGTGGTTATCCCAGATGAGAGAGCTAAGCATTCTTCTTTCAAGTTATTTCAATTAAATCCCCTTTATATACTGACTGTTGAAGCTAAAAGGAGGCAAAAAGAAAAAAAAAAGGAGGTTGTCTTTATCATGGACCATGGACTAGTTTTGAAAGGAATTGACTGGCTGCAGTTATGAATGAGAGGCAATGAGCAGAGAAAGTAAGAAAAGCAACAGGAAAGAGCAGCCTGTAGAGACAAAATGTTCTACACAACTGAGAACTTACTGGAAAGACAGATTTGAAATTGTTAAACAAAGAAAAACACCATGATAGTTTTCCCTGCATTCAACAAAATGTACATTGCTCATATTCCACTAAAGAAATATTATACTCACTTTCTTCTCCTAAACAAACAATGTAGCAAAGTCTTACAGATTTAAAGGTTTCCCAGTTAGCTAAATCTATCCTGTAATTGAAGTAGTTAAAGGTTGGGTAAAGAAAAAGTAAGCTTGGCTGCCTCTTTTAGGAGGAAGGTCAGACTAGCTGACAGAAACAGACCTCCCTTCAACCTTAAATGAAAATCTGATCCAAGAGCAGGAAGACAGCTTGTTTTGGCTTTGAACTGTTCTATGTATCTTTATAGCACATATCAGCACTGTATATACACTCAATTCTTGGTGAGAAAAACGGAGGAATTATTACCTGTTTGTCCATAGCTCTAGGGAAGATATGAAAGTTTCAGATAGCCCATAGTTTGGCAGAGAGATTCAGAGAAAGTGTCCAGAAGAAACTTCCAGATAATTTTAAAGTGAACTGGATCTTGAGTTTACTGTGCCTTGTTACAAACAAGCTTGATATTTTCATACCAGTCTGACATAGAAATCCTTTTAATAAACACAATCTTTAGATACTAGTGGGAATATGAACCTATATGTTAATAATCAAGATCCTTAAATTTTCAGTTGTTTCCATTGCTCTACTTCTTTTAAAGGAGCTCCAAGGCACAATAACACCATTTTGGTCCACAACTCTTCCCATTTTCCCAGTATCTTATGCTCCATTTCTCACTCCGCAGAGGACTGCTTCCATCAAGAGTCTTACAAAGCTCATGTAATTCCTTTTTCCTTTCAGGACAGTTTATTAACATGGTAGCAGCAGTTAAGTCTCTGAGCAATACTCCTAGACCTTAAAAATCAGGGGATGAGAAGAATGTGGCTTGTGGCCCACATCTTCATCCACTAGATTTTTATTTTTAACTGTAGAAGCAGAAGTAAAAGAAACTTCAGTAAGAAATGTTGAGTCAGTTGGTGTGAAAGTGTTTCTGCTCTTAACCCTCCAATAAACTTTCCTGGAGACTATTCTCATCTGAACTACAGCTATGAAAGAAAACAGAAGCTGTAGAAAAAACATCAGTTGAAGAAGGATTCTTATCTTTCAAAAGATACATTCCAAACAAAAATTTCAATACTGTCTCTGGAAACTGGTTGAGGAACAAAATTTATTTGTAATGCACCTTCCAATCCACAAAAAGGTAGAATCCTGACACAGCTGTAATTGCACATTTTTGGGAAGATGCGTAGCATACTATCCATAGGAGTGAAGGTTACCAAATTTTCTGCGTTCCCCAAGGCAGAAGAGTGGGGTTTTTTGACAAACACGGGATATTCTTTCCTTCATAATTAATTAACAGTAAGTCTTCCAAAGTAAACTGATCTGCTGCCAGCCAGCCATAAAATGCCACACCTATTTCTAAGTGACACAGCTGAAGTTGCATCGACATTTAATTAAATTATTTTTAAGCAAGTGATACTTCAATACGGGCAAGTTTTAGTGCATCTGCCTTTTTTATAGAAATCAGTGAAATCAGTTTGACCCTTGATCCCTCTACATCCCAAAAATGCTAATGCCAATAGAATACTGTTTTGAGAAAGGTTCACAAAATTTGTTTGGAAAGTTTTTCACCTACTGAACATATTATGAGAACAATGACATGGAAAGAGTGAACACCTAGTTTTGGAAGCAATTCTGAATGAGTGAATAAAAGACTGTCTTGTATTAGCGTCAGTACGGAAATTACATCCCACATAACACAGATTAAATAATATTTATCTCAGAATATTTGAAAATAAGTATAAAATGAACCAATAAGAACAATAAACTCAACTGCCAGACCAGTGTGGATTGAGGGAGCAACTAGAGACAAGCACTGAGATCTGCATGTCCTACTTCATTTCAAAATATACCTGAATCCACTACATATTCCTGCCAATAACTTGTACCAACAATTGAACAATCTACAACTTAAAGATCAATTTACAACTTTAAAAAGATCCTAAAGAAACAAAACGACAAGCTAGTTTTTTAAAACTTCTGCTTCTACCTACCTGCAGGCTTAAAAATGGAATTTTACTATGAAATTATCAGGTGTTTTTCTTGAAAGCCACACAGATCAGAAGCATGCCAAAAATGCCCAAATCTAAACACCCAAATCTAAACACCCACCATCTGCCCTTCTCTGCCACCCACCCCCCTCAAAAAAACCAAACAACCCACCCTGAAAAGGCTGGTGCTCTGAAGAATTTATGCATATTCTTTGTGTGCATCTATATGTATATGTTTCACCTTACTGTGGAAAAACAGCTGCCCCAACAACTCATAGCAACAGGAATACTATGCTGAAGAAAGGAATTCAAGGAAAAAGTAATCTGAGAAGCACATGCTACAAACATTATTTGCTGTAAAATGTTAACAGGTTAATAATTATTTTTGTTGGCTAAACCCACAAAAGGAGTGAATTTAATGCAAGCCCACCCTTGCAGCACTACATTTTCCATACTTGCATCCATTTTGGGGTGACTGTTCACATCTCAAACGTAACTAGGTAAATAATGATGTAGTTTAGTACTGACTGACCACAGCCAAGTCAATGGAGAAAAAGGATTTATCGGTACAGGAGACACAAGCTTCTACTTTCTTTACAGTACTTGTTCCAGTGATTTTGTAAGGTAAAATGAAACTGTGCAGGCAAAGTAAAATGACCATTCAAAGATCACACCTGCCTTCAGTTTCAAAATAGTATCTCAGAAGTGCACTGGGATATTCTCTGCACTATTACACACAAACACACCTCCAGTAAGGAAGAATCAATGTTCAGGTGGATTAAAAGGAACCTGCTAGTAAAGTAACACAGTATTGAGAAATGAAAGGTCCATAGGAGAAAAGCTGAATTATGATTAAACAAAAAATGAATCATATGCTGTTTGTTGAGAATAATTTTTCAGAAATTGATTCATATTGTTTTGGTGGACAACAAGTTTTATCATGAGCCAGCAATTCACGGTCTCAAGGCAAAGGCGGCCAACAGAATCCTGGGCTGCATTAGGGAAAGCACCGCCAGCAGGTTGAGGGAGTGACACCACTCCTCTGCTGGTGAAGCCACACACAAGGTGCTGCATCCAGTTCTGGGCTTCTGGGAGCAAGAAAGAGATCGACTCATTGGAGCAAAACCAGCAAAGGGCCACAAAAGTGCTTAAGGGACCAGAGTATCTTTTACATGGGGTAACGCTGAGAGAACTGGGCCTGGAGAAGTGAAGACTCAGGAGGTAACTTATCCATATGTATAAACACCTGATGGAAGGGTGTAAAGCAAATAAAGCCAGCAGTGCCCACTGCCAGGACAAGAGGTGATGGACACAAACTAAAGCACATGAAATTCTACCCAACATCAAGAAAAAAATTTCCAGAGAAAGTGGTCAAATACTGGAGCAGGTTGCTCAGGAAGACTGTAGAGTCTCCATCTTCAGAGATATTCAAAACCCAACTGGACTTTATTCTGTGCAGTCTGCTCCAGTCAACCCTGCTTAAGCAGCAGGGTTGCTCCAGATCATCTCAAGAAGCCCCTTCCAGCCTCTGTGATTCTGTCTGGTTGGGTTCTAGAGATCACAAGTTTAGATCCCAAGTCTGAGAGCACAAACTAGAGGATAATAAAAAATACAGGCTGTGCAAGAAAATGCAACAGAAATTAAAGCATCATGAAAATTTACACATTGAGGTCAGAACTATTTTGACTACTGTATTGCTTAGTGTTTTACACACCATTCAAAAAGTAACTTATGAAGTACCAAAGATTAGTTCCTTTTACTTGGAAGAAGGTAACAGAACAAGGAAAACAAATCAGCACTCTCTGGACACCAGCTATTATGACTTCTATTCGGACTAAAAAGAAGAGTGCAAACAAAAGCCTGTGTCATTCTCTGCTATACTACACTGGGAGAACAGAAATGAGATTCTTGTTTTCCTTGGCCAGAAGTCTCAAATAAATTCATTTCTGCAAATCTAAAGCAAAAGGAGTAGACTTCTTCTGGAAGGAAGGCCAAGAGAAGCCAGAAATCCACACAAGTCATTAAGCATCAAAGACATCATCAGTGCTGGGAGGGTGGCACAGAGGAATGCAATCATAAGAATATGCACTTATATAAACTTATATTTTAAGTGTGTAGCCAAACAAGGGGTTTCAACTGAGTTTTTATTATAATTATTTCAAGAAAAGGGAGACAAGGAACCTCCTGTCAGGCATATTCCTTCAAGAGCTCACAGTCGGTGACTTCATGACTCAGGAATTTTTCAGCTCCTAACCACTATTACAACTGCAGAGCACTATGCTTCAGGTTTATTCAGTTGAACCTAATGAAACTTAGGTTTCTGCTAAGGAAAAAAAAATTATTCCATAAGCAGAACTTCACCTTTCTATTTAATGTCCTCTCAACTACATGCTTCAAATCACCATGGTCATTTCACTTACAGAAACACCTCTGCCCAAAGAAAGAGCAGGATCCCCAGCGGGTTAGAATTCTGTCTCCTGTGAACTTTTGTTTGTGAATTATTAAACCTTGCCTGTCACTTTTGTTGACATTGTACCTCATTACAGCAGGAAGCCAGTGAAATGTAGAGCAGCCATTATTCTCTCCTAGCAACAAAGGCAGCAGTTAAATAGCACATGCTATGCTTAACTCAGACCAGGTATCAAAACTCAAAGTTCCCTGAAAACAAGAGCATCACACTTCACAAGACGAATTGCACTTGTCTAATAGTATTTTAAACCAAAAATAGGGAAAGGAACATTAAATTTTCTGAACTGACACCCTAGAATTGATTATAGGCCTCTGTTCCCAGCCCTGTTTTTTTTTTTTTTTTTATTTTAGAAAAACTGAAAGGGAAAGCCATTAAAGAGACAGAAACAGCAAAATGTCATTTTGACCTCAAACTAGGTGACTCGGCAAGATATCACTGCTAGATTTTAGTTCTTGTTCTTTTTTTGCCTCAGATATCACATAAGAATGCAAAGTCAGAAAGGAATGTAGAAGCACCCAAACTCCTATAGCAAGAACACAGGCAGTCAAGAGTTCAAACATCCCACAGAGTGTTTTAAAGAGCACTAAGAGTTGGCGTAAGTGTTCTTGCAGTAGTCTAAGGCAACATCTCCAGGCATATCAGCAAATCCACTTAGAAGAGAATTCATCCCATGACCCAATTACAACACAGTTTTAGTTTGGAGATCACTCAGCTGTGCCTCAGCAACAAAACAAGAGTCTGGAGCTATCCCAGCGCAAGTCGGGTTGCAGAAAGTTTTCACACATACAAAGCCATAATTATGTTAACTCAGTGCATTTGTCCCTCCTACAAATGCCACACCAACAATGATTTAAAAAAAAAAAACAACAAACAAGAAAAAAAAAAGGCAGCAGAAGAGAAAAGTAATGGCTCTCACTAAAAAAAAAAAGGTCAAAAAAGGTCACCAGTAACCTAAATTCTAGGTGATAAGGGATTGGAAAAGAACTAACTAGAAACTAAAAAGATAGTTCAAACAAGGTTCAACTTCAGGATACCTCTTTGCAATTGCGGTTACCCAGTGAATCTCAAAATCTCAAATTCTGATTTGAAAATCTTAGTCACACATTGTTGCCTCTTCTCTCTTGCCACTGCTGTCTACATCACAAGAAGTGAGGTAACTCCTTCATTCACATTAGGAGGCTGCATCAAATTGCAAAAGGTTTCCTTTTCAGTTGAATCTGTACTCCAAGGAGTATGTATCAACCACACTTATAAAGTATTTACACGTTTATCTCGCTTTGGACAGGTTTCTTCATTATAATGTTTAGAGCTGAATGGGGTGAAGCAAACAGGATATTAAGCCAATTCTCATTCATCTAAGGATAAGATTTGCAGAATTGTAAGTCCTGGAATTTAACAAATGCTACTTGTTAATTTTAAGAAGGTCACTGGTGGCTAAATAAAAATACTCAAGGACTAACAGAGATGCTGAGAGGCTTTTAAAATGAAATTTAAACTTCTCTGTCTTCTCTGGTTTATAAGTATAGCTAAAATAATTAGCAAAGTATTTAGTCTTTTTTCTCCTCAAAATCATAATTATGGTGTATTTATACAAAATACTCAAGCCCAGCAGGCATGGAGATTCTCAGGTTTTTAAACTGCACTCAGGTTTTTAAAACGTGGAAAGGATTTTTGGCTGAACAACAGTACAACTTTTGAAGTTTTCAACTTCTCTTAATCCGTGGGCTCTTACTATTGTGAAAACTGAGCTAATTGGCAACAGGCTGATTTTCTTCATTAACATTGGGAGACACTGAAGAAGTATCCCAGAGTTCCCGAGTTCACAAACTGAAAGCCACTAACTGATGCATGTCTGGACCCAAGGAAGCATCCAAATGAGGGCAGGACCGCTGTAGCTGACATCCAGTTTTGTAGCCTCTGTAGACTCAGTCAAGATTATTGCCCCTTGAAAATTATGTTCCTTGTACATGACATCTGCAAGTCAGAAGCTGAAGCACATTTGGAATGTAGCATATGGGAAGCTTTAAGTATTCCTGTATACTGTGTGATTAGTGTGCAAAAGGGCAAAGTCCATTTTTCTCTGAGATTCTAAAATACATCCTACCATAAGAAACAAATTTTCTTCAAAATATTTTAAAAGCTTACAATGATTTAGAATTACTTTTACCTGAATGTTTCTACACTAATAATTTCATTGTAAGTCTCCAAATGGACTTTCCCAAATAAGAGAGAAGCACCTATCAAAACCATGAAACAGCAATATCAAGCTTATCATTTTCTAAAGCATTAAGACAGTTGTGCCATGTCTACCTGAAAGCCAAACTTTAAAATGAAGTTGAGCAATTTCAGTTACAGCCAGCTCCAGTGGAAGAGAGTCTAACACAACACAGTATTTGCAAGTGACAACCTGTAGATGGCCTAAATCCAAGATCTCTGCTGTCTGTCCATAATCATGTATCCCACAGCATACTTACAAAACAATATGCATTAATTTTTGACTGGTAATATTCGACTCTGTCCAGCAGAAATAAAATACTTTCGATATCCTTATGTATATTTTTCACATTGCTCAATAGTAAAGGCATTCCACCCCGGGAGAAAAGAAATGGCCAAAAAAAAAAAAAAAGCTGCCAACCAGTTTTCAGACACAGCTTTGTTAAACTTTACCTGTAGAATCTTAAGGGCCATGAAGTGCCAGTTATTATGTATCACATTTACCTTTTCTATAAAATCCAGTTTGGACAATCGACAATTATTTTACCAAACAAGAGTTCTAGTAACCCGATCAGCGACTTCTGCATAATGTTACTATTTTTGTCCCAGAAAAAGAAGAACCTTCCTAAGAATACAGACATTTGTCTTCCTTGAATTTATTACAATGCTGATGAACACCCCAACTTCAGTGTCAGACCCCTGAAAATAACAAGCCTTACAGATCTACTTTAAAACTATGTACTTTTCTTTAGGTTCACACATTCTAGTTTTCTTACCTTAACCATGGGGACTAAGAAAGCTAAAGAAATCGATGTTTCTTTAATAAACTGGGATGGGAGGGATAGTTCTTGGGAGCTATCCCAAGAATTGCCAATATTGTTAGCCTGTTTCTGTGGGACACCCATAAAAGTACACAAGACAGGTTTCTTAGCAGAAGGAAATTATGCCAGTAGAACTGGTATCAGAAAAGCAGCATTATTTCCTGTAGCATCAACTCTGTCAAACTTAAAGGTCTACTGTGCAGGGAAATTTACGTATCTGGACATCATTTCCTTAAAAATTGTTTCCAGAACTGCTAGAAAACCCGAGGTCTTTCAAGTCTGCATAAAAAAGTAATCTTATGTTCCATAGCATATTTGGTGGACCCAAGCAACTACAGGACCCTTTCTAACTCTATCGTTGCTTTTCATCTTTCTGAAATTAGCAATGCAACAATGTATGTAATAAAAAAATACTGTTTCTCTTTTACACTGTGGTCATTATCATTAAATACCCAAAGTTTAGGTTTCTCTCTTTACTTGCTTTACTTATTCCTATCCAAACGGAGGCACAAAGATAGATTTTCCTGGGTTTTTTGCAATCACACCAATTCTGCCAAAACTCGTTTTCTTTGCTTGCCGGTATACTCACACTTAGTTTCAAATAATTTCGATTTTGAGCTTACTTAAGTGCCACGAGCATGAAGTCTTTCCAAAACCTCTTCTCCATAGTTCACAGCTGTTTTTCCTATAACATCAGTTGAGTTCATTTCAGTTATTCCTCCTTTTTTTTCTTGCAAAGGCACACCGAGAGTAATGCTTGCAAATACCCAGAGAGCTTCATTAGGAGGAGCAGAGGGGCTGAATAACACCGGGAAAACGCTTGACAGTAGAAAGCAAGAGTGGACCGAGGCACCACAAAACCGGTTTAATCCACAAGTATTCAGACAATGCGCACCAACGCCGAAGAGCGAAGCACATAAAACACACCCGCACATAAAACAGCGGCACGGCTGTCGCCCGCCTGCGGGACGCGGGCGTTACCGGGGCAGCGCCGACCCGCGTGGCCGCTGCCGTGCGGCGCCGCCCGCCCGGGCCCCGCTGCGGCCGCGCTGCTGCCACGCGAGGCAGTCCCTGCCCAGGCCTGTTCGGTCCCAGGGACGATGCCGCCGCCCCAAGCCCCGCTCACCTGCGGCCGGCGGGACCGCCCGGTTCCCCCGCTCCGTCCATCGCGGCCCCGCCGTTGCTATGGGCCCCCGCCCGCCGCTGCCCTTAGCAACGGCGCGCGGCACTGAGGCGCGCCGCCATTGGCCGGGGCCGCGAGCACGCCGCCCGCCGATTGGCCGCGGCGCCGCGCACGCGCAAAGGAGCACAGCGGCCTCCCCAGTCCCTCGCCGCGGGAGTCGCCCGCCGCCTCCGCCGGGAGCGGGGAACGGCCCCGGCGGGAACCGCGAGGGGCACGAAGTGCTTTCCGTACACACTTCCCCCGAGAAGACCGCCCCAAAAGACACCCCCCTGTCGCCAAGACCCTCCCCCGCGCCCGCCCCGGCGTTTCTCGGAGGCTCTGCCAGGCGCAGTAGAGGGCCAGGCTGAAGTCACGTCCCCTCTTCTGCCCCCGAAGCGACATCGTCTGTTCGGGCGTGTTCTTGCACGCAGCAGAGCGGCTGCTCCCGGCAGGTCAGGAGTGGGCCTGTCCCCTCGAGAGCTCCATGTTTGCCTTCACCAGGATGTCCGCAGCGCTCAGTTTCCCTTGCTCCCGCAGGTACTTCATTATGTGAGGCCGCCGTCTCCAGGTGACCTTTATTCCATACTCGTGCTCGGGAGTATCTGTAACCAGGACTGCTGCCGCCTCCCCTCTCCCACAGGGATCAATACCAAATGCCAGCTCATTCTCTGGATGCCAAGCATGACTACTTTGTGATAGACCGTTGCTGCATCTCCCATTCCTTGGGGAAGGAACGTGTGCAGCCTCTGCATCTGGTGGAGGAAGAACTTCTTGCTCCACAGGCTGGGGAGCACGCTCTCCACAGTTCTCTGGACTCTTCCCTTGGATGTTGGCGTTTGCTGCTGTCCCTTTCTTAGGCTGGTTGTGAGAGCATTGTGCATTTTTTCTCAAGCGATTTGGATCATCCAATGGAGGGACTGCATGTCCTTCTGGATTCTCAAAAGTTAGAGAAGGAAATCTACAGGCTACAGCTCCTCGACAAGCTCCTCCTGCGTGAAATGAACTGTGGTTGGCATCCTGATTATAGGGCTTGTGAGGACCACGATGCCTCTTCTGGCATGCCTTCAACACCACTGACTTAGTTGTGTCAAATTGTGGGCACACCTGAAGGGAAAGACATAATAATAAGAGAAAAACCCAACCCTTTTCTCCAGACAAGTAATACCTACTGATTCTACTTCCCCACCTTTCTTCAGTGTGTTCATTGAGTAATCTGTTCTGCAGCAAAGCACATGAGTCACTAACAAAGCTGCTGTGCTCTGAACTTCAACATCACGTTCTGCCACTCTTCTCTGGAAAGTCACTGGGGTGCAAAAGAGCTGTTCTCTGGCAACTCACAAAGAACTCAAGATGTGGGTTTTAAAGGAATCAAAGTGGTGTCTACTCCTGTAACCTGTGCAGATTTTAAAAAGTTCAGAATGGATCCTTTTTTTCCCCCCATGTCTTAGCATAATTCAAATAGATCCTTAGCCTCCCCAAAGAATAACAGGGAGAGCAACACATAATTATTAAAGAATGCCCACTTAGCTCAATCCCCTTAGATTATGTTAATATAGTGTTCAAATGTTCCCCCAAAACATCTTTGTTTCAAAACATAGTTAATTTCTGTATTGTGGAGGAACAGATCACCCAGAATCCACTTCTACAATCAACTTTCTATAGAAGACATGGTCCAAGCTCAACAGTCTATATTTCTTTGAATGATTCTGGACTCATACTCAAATCCTGGAAATCCTTTTATTACAGTGTTCTTTGTGTTCCTGGTTATCAACAAAAGAGTCAGACTCTGTTTCAGATTCCAGTTTGCTTTTCCCAAGAGCACACCAAACTGAGTTCTTGCTACACTAACTACATATCTCCTTCAGCATTCTGAAGTTACTATATAGTTCCTCAAAACACTGAGTGCAATTTAACTAAGGGTGGTGATTGTCTGATGTACAGCTGAACTGTTTGAATGCAAAGCCTTTGTGGAGGAAAAGATAAATGATTCCATAATAATTGTGATCCCAGCATATACTTAACATAGCCTCTGATTTTAAGGATATAGCTTCCTGGCTTCAGAGAACATACACGTAAGGTAGGTTTTACCTATGTAGGAACCTAGCAGTGAAAAAGGTACAAAAAACTTAGATAATGCCAAAAAGAAAGGAGCAGAAAATCAGCTTCCATTGAAAGAAGTTTACAATACTCTGCAGAGGATGCCTCCCAGAAGTTACAAACCTACCAGTTTCCAAACTGAGAAATATCTAGCAGTTTCAGTGCTGATAGGTTCAAACAAATTTTAGAATCATTGTATTTTTGGAATCAAAGAGCTACCAGAGTGGACGTTTCCACCTCTTCCAAACAAAATGAATGCTTATTCACAGCAATTATTTGACTTAGTGATTCAGAAACCATAGAGCTAACTGCCTCAAGCAGATACAATTAAAAAAAAAAAATAGAGGATGCTCTATTTCAAGGCTAAGGCATCACAAAAATACCTGCAGGTCAACAGGAACAAAGGAATGTTTCATGCAGATTTGAAACCACACTTCCTGAGCTTGCTTTGTGAAGAGCACAGTCAAGCAGCAGTAATGTTTAAGCAGAGCTCCCCTAGGTGATGACTACTGTTGTGCAGGAACATTCTGTCTTTGCTGCAGCTCTTTGCTTAAAAAAAAAATCTTTACATGACACGATATAAGGAGTACTTTTGGACACAGCAAACAGTCACAAGAAAATGACCCCATCAGAAGACTGGTATAGAGAGAAACTATTCAAAACACAGAAATGGAAAAGAGAGCAGGTTAGAACAAATAATTCTGAAGTGAAAACCTATATTCTCTAAATTTAGCAGTGTCAGATTTAAACAATGCACCCAATACTTTTAACAGGTAACATTTAGAGTTCAGCAGTTATTTCAAACATCAAGCCATTAAGAAAAATCTCCCCTAATGTTTATTTCATACAGGGTTTTTGTTTGCCAAGGAAAACAGTGGTTTTCCTGATGGGAATTATTCTTCTAGAAGACAAATAGTCATTAATCAGTACCGACTGCACACAGTTTATGTCTTCAAGTAACCAAGACCTTAGTGCTTATTCTTAGAATGTGAAGCAACTCGAGCACTTATTTATGCTTTAGACTGATAGAGGGAATTCAGGTCTAGGCTACTAATTTTCCATATCCAGAAGAGATAACTTTCTGTTAAGACATACAGGAGAAAACTCTTCCTGTGGGACACAGGAGGAAAGACAATTTATACCAACCCAGGCAGCAGAGATGTTCTGGTCCACAGGTTTTGTAGGCACACGTCTGGGATTCTCAGCCGAACGCAGTGGAGTTTCATAGCAATGGATGGGTCCTGCCCGTGGCCTCTCAAGGAAAACCAGCTCTGCTTTCCTGACCTTGTGGGTACGCTTCTTCTTTGGAGGCATCAAAAGGTGTGGTAGAACTACTTAGAAACCTCATGATGCTTGTTGGAGCTAATTGAAGAAAGAGGGAAGCACCTCAAGGAGATGCTAAAGTGCTCTCAAATCTGTAGAAGGCAAATAAATGGATTTGAAGACAGATTTGTTGTCTGTCAGCCTCAGATTTTTAACAAAAGCAAAGCACTTATGCAACAGCACAGCGTACATATCTCGAGGCAGACTTTTTTTTCAACAGTAGTTCTTGAACCTTTTGTCAATTTTCAGATAGATTTAGAAATGCACTGCAGGAATGGGAGCCACTGACCTACTGATCCAGCTATATCAAGTCAGCTGTCAAAAGAAAAAAAAACCAAAAAATTTATTTTCTTTTTTTCAATTCAATCTGGCCTGTAATGCCAAGAAGATATTATAGGGCCAAGATAATCAGAACTCTTTCCCTTTCTAGTTGCTAACTACTTGTGAGTTTTAATTTCAAGAGATTTTAAGTTTGTTCTTTTCTTTTTTACAGAATAGGGTTGACATCTCCCTCTTGTATTCTAGAGATCTTGCATGATTTGTTTGTTTTACCTAATGAGTAAGTTTGAACTGAAGTAACATGGTATTTGCTTTTCCATTGGAAAACAACTCGCAAAATCAATTAGGTTTGGAAGACCCCTCTGAGATCATAAAATCCAACCTATGGCCAAACACCGCCATGGCAACTAAACCACGGCCCTAAACGCTGCATCCAGTCTTTCCTTAAATACCTTCAGGGAAAGTAACTCCACCTCCCTGGGTAGCCCATTCCAATGTCTAATCACCCTTCTTGTGAAGAAATTCTTCCTAATGCCCAACCTAAACCTCCCCTGGTGCAGCTTAAGGCAACGTCCCCTTGCTCCATCACTAGGTGCCTGAGAGAAAAGGCGAACCCCCACCTGGCTATATCCTCCTTTCAAGCAGTTGTAGAGAGTGATAAGGTCTCCCCTGAGCCTCCTTTTCTCCGGGCTGAACATCCCCGGCTCCCTCAGCCACTCCTCACAGGGCTTGTGCTCCAGACCAGCTCTGCTGTCCTTCTCTGGACCCACTCCAGCACCTCAACGTCCTTCCT
This sequence comes from Rhabdornis inornatus, assembly GCA_013397075.1. Lineage (NCBI taxonomy): Eukaryota > Metazoa > Chordata > Aves > Passeriformes > Rhabdornithidae > Rhabdornis > Rhabdornis inornatus. The sequence goes on along the minus strand of VWZS01005303.1, from coordinate 112,274 downwards.
GAACTGAGGGGCCCGGAACTGGACACAGTACTCGAGGTGACCTCACCAGTGCCGCGTACAGCGGGACAATCCCTGCCCTGGTCCTGCTGGCCGCACTCTTGCTCATACAGGCCAGGTGCCATTGGCCTTTTTGGCCACCTGGGCACAGCTGGCTCATACTTTCCCAACCTGACTTACATAGATCAGCACAGACAAGAAAATTTGATAACATTTCATAAGAAATGTGGGAGACTGCAACAGCCCGACTGCTTACCTAAGTGGCAGCGTGCTCAGGGAGTCCTGCGGGCCTCCCGAGCCCGGTACAGCCGTAACACACACGTTAAACGGTAAAACTCCGTAGCCCTTCACCAGGAGGCAGCGCAATGCCAGCAGCCCGGGCGCACGGCAGGGCTGACAGCCGCGAGCAGCATGGTTTTGAAGGAAGCTGCCAGCACTGCCCCAGCCGGGGCGGGAGCAGCTGTCCCAAAACAGGGACAGAGCAGGCGGGACAACACAATCCCGAGAGCGGCCCGAGCTCTGCCCCGGGCTCTCCTCCTCCTGCACATCCGTATCCCCCGCGGAGGCCGCCGATTGGCCCGGCCCGCCGAGGCCCCGCCCCTACACGCCCATTGGCCCGGGCCGGCCGGCCCCGCCCCCCGCCGCTCACTGGCGCAGGCCGGCACGTGACTGGGCCAGCGCTGCGCCGGGCGCCAAATTCAAACCGGGAGCGCTGGGGCCGCCGCTGGCCTGCATCGGCCTTGCCCGGCCGGGCCGCTGGTGAGTCGCGACCTGTGCATGCCACGGTCCTCCAGGGCCCCAGGCAAGGGTAGGCACCCCTCGGAGGGCCACGCTAAGGCCACCGGGCGACCGGGAGAGAGCAGCGCCTAGGCCCGGCTCGGGCTGGAGGGCCCCGCGGGAGCAGGTGAACTTACTGGCGAGGGCGGCAGCGCAGGGCTGGAGTGGGGGAAGAAGGAGTTGGGAGCGCTTTAGCGCTGCCCTCCTTGGCCCCTTGGGGCCGCGCGTACACGGCAGTGCCCGGGCCTGTACGGGGGGCAGCAGATTGAGGCCTCCTCGGGAAGTGACGCGCTCCTCTAAGGAAGGCAGGCTGTGGGAGGCTGGCTCAGGGTTCTGCTTGTGGCGCTGTCTTACCGGGATCTCCCCTTAAGGGGGTGGAGCAGATCGCAAAGGGCCATGCTTGCCGTGCCGAGTGCCAGAATCCGCGTGGAATGATCGCAGGGCTGTCTGCTCCCTGTGCTTAGGGAATCAGCTCAGCTTGTTATGCTGGACTCTGCTTTGTATCAATGTAGGGGATTCTTACTGGGAATTTTCTCGCTTACTTGCTGACCCCGTCAAATCTAGCAATGGAAAGGGTCTCTTTTCTTTGGGTATTTTTTTCTATTCTGCTTGCCATCTCTAATGATAAAGAGTAAGTATAATTTGCATATTGTTCTGGTATAGTTTGCGGAAAGGCACAGGCTCCAGTGAATTCCTGATGGTATTATTAGCAGTGTTCTCACAGCACCTTACCCTGGAAGCAGTCAGTATCTCTGAATTTTATTTCCTCTGCTTTCAGCTTTATAGTTTAAACTGCCTGTTGTCCAAAAGTTTGACATCTAAATTGTACGCTGCCCCATGATGAATTTACCTGGTTCTTGACAAATCTTCAAAAGGGATTAGCTGCACATTTACTTGGTGTCTGTCTTAAAGCACCTTACTTCTGGTGCATTTATTGTGTGCCTTTGTAGTGTTCAGGATAATCTCTGCTTCCCAGATCTTAAACCACCTGTAAATTCTCTTTTCATGCAGGTTGTGTAATCTACTGTTTAGAGCGATAGGCTATAAGAGTCAGCACTGCTATTTCTATATTCTACCTTCCCTTTCCTCCAGCTTACTCGCTGATGCTGGCCAAGTCACATTATGGCTAAGTCTTTCTGTGAAGCACATACTCACTTTGCTCATTATTATGTACTTTATGATGCAAGTTATCTACTCTGCAAATCTCTCTCCTATCCTGCTTACACAAGGTGTGGGTTAAGGAGGTACAGTATGATTTTTCAGTTGCCTCTTCAGCATTATTAAATGCTTTAAATTTTCTTTTCCTTCTGTGTTTCTAGCTTTGTAGCAACTGCTGAGAATTTGTGCTCTGTGTGAGGTCTTGAGATGATTTGCTGCACCCTTTATGTTGTACCTTTTGTATTGCAGGATTTGTTCCCCTCCCTTTCAATGGGGAGTGACAGTATAGATCAATAATGAGGACCAGCCCTCGAAGGCCCTTAATTCTCAAAAGACGGAAACTGACCCTCCCACAAAACGATGAATCCAGTACTGCAGCAAGAGATGAGAACAGAGGTCAGGATGAAAAGGCTCCTAAGCAGGAGCATAGGCAGGAAGACCAACACAACAGACAACCCAGAGACAAAAGGGACTGTGGCCTGCAGAAATTCCCAGCAGGAATAAAGATAATTGACCATCCTACAATGCCCAACACACAGGTGGTGGCCATCCCTACAAATGCTGATATCCAGAGCATCATAGAGGCATTGACAGCAAAAGGAAAAGAGTGTGGCAACAATGGACCCAACAAGTTCATTCTCATTAGCAGTGGGGGCACATCCCGTTCAGCAGGTCCAGCACCATCGCAGCATCTCTCATCAGAGAAGAAAGCCAGTGCAGCCATCAAAGCTGCAGATAGTCAAGAAAGAGAGAAGAATGTTGTACAGACACCTGCTCTTGCAGGCAGTACAGCGCTCTGGCATTCAGGAGTTGATCCTGTGGTTGGACAGGAACAAGAGACCAACAGTATGTAGCCTTTACCTGGTTTTTTGTTGGTTTTTTTTTTTGTGCTGACAGACAAAGAGATGTGAAATGGGCCAAGGAGTGCAGCTCCTGCATCTTGGTATGCAGTAATTATTAATATTTTGTTAATTATAAAATACCTATGGATTTGATTCTAATAATCTACATAGCTTTGCATATGTAGTGAAATCTGAAGGATTATAGTGGGCATATTTTTTTAGTGGAAGACATCTGAGCTTCTGACTTAAGTTTTGTGCTATGTCTTTCTATTTCTTGAAGTACTAGATCAACATTGTCCTGTTTTCGTTGACAGCAACAGTCTGGTTTGAGTGTTTGTTTTTAAGGCTGTAGCTCTTTTCAGAAGTTGGGCAACTACACCTGAAATCAGGAATTCAAGGTGAATTCCTTCCACAATATTAGTGTGGCAATACAGTCCTTTAGAAGTGTGACTGGTGCCTTCCTTTTGACAGCTGAGATGAAGAGGTAGCAGGACTACTTGTGAGAAAGCAGAATTATGACAAGGGGAAGTCTGTGTCTGTAGCCTACCTGGGCTTCAGTAAGGCCTTTGATACGGTCTCCCACAGCATTTTTCTGGAAAAGCTGGCAGCCCATGGCTTGGTCAGGTTCACTCTTCACTGGATTAAAACTGGCTGGATGGCTGGGCCCAGAGAGTGGTGCTGAATAGTGCTGCATCCAGCTGGAGGCCAGTCACTATTGGGGTTCCTCAGGGGTCTGTGCTGGGGCCAGTCCTGTTTACTATATATATATATCAATCATCTGGCTGAAGGGATCAAGGACATCCTCAGTAAGTTCACAGATGACATTAATTTTGATGGGGGTGTGGATCTGCTGGAGGGCAGGAGGGCTCTGCAGAGGGATCTGGACCAGCTGGATCCATGGATCAAGGCCAATTGCATGAAGTTCAGTAAGACCAGGTACCAGTTCCTGCAGTTGCATTGCAACAACCCCAGACAGCACCACAGGCTGGGGGCAGAGTGGCTGGGAAACTGCCCAGAGGAAAAAGACTTGGAGGTACTGGTCAACAGCAGCTAAACATGAGCCAGGTGTGCCCAGGTGGCCAAGAAGGCCAATGGTATCCTGGCCTGTATCAGCAGCAGTGTGTCCAGCAGGACCAGAGCAGAGATTGTCTACCTGTACTCAGCACTGGTGAGGCCACACCTTGAGTTCTGTTTTCAGTTTTGAGCCACTCTTGACAAGAAAGACATTGAAGTGCTGGAGTGAGTCCAGAGAAGGACAACAGAGCTGGTGAAGGGTCTGGAGCACAGGTCTGATGAGGAAGAGCTGAGGGAGCTGGGGGTGTTCAGCCTGTAGAAAAGGATGCTCAGGGCGACTTTATCATTCCCTACAACTGCCTGAAAGGAGGCTGTGGAGCAGAGGGTTGCCTTCTTCTCCTAGGCAACAAATGATAGGACAAAAGGGCAGAGCCTCAAGCTGTACCAGGGAAAGTTCAGATTGGACATCATGAAGAATTTCTTCCCTAAAAGGGTTGTCAAGCATTGGAACAGACTGCCCAGGGAGGTTTGGAGTCACCATCCCTAGAAGTGTTCAAGAAACAACTGGATGCTGCAGTCAGTGCCATGGTCTCGTTGATAAGGTGGTGTTTGGTCACAGGTTGGACTCAATGGTCTTGGAGGACTGTTTTAACCTAAATGATTCTGTGATTATTACGTGGGCTTGTTATCCCAATAGGCAGTGGCGAGACAATGAGCTCTGTGTTGGACAACAGCCTCACCAACATCCAGTGGCTGGGGAAGATGAGATCCGATGGGCTAAATCCCTCTTCTGTGAAGGAAGACACAGAGAAAGAGAATCAGGTGCCTCTGCGAGAAAGAGTCAAAGTAAGTAGAAGAATACAAGAGTGTGTGCTAAAACTTTTGATGTGGAATTAATATATGTGGATCAGAAGACTTGCAAGAATTAGGCATCACTATCTCTAGGTAACCTGAGTTTGACCTTTACTGATAAGAATAGCAGAACACAGAGGATCCAGGGATGTTCCATGTCTTCTTGTCAGCTTCATGAACATTCATGTATCACCCCTTCTGTCTTTCAGACTGAAGAGGAAGCTGCTGCTGTGTCCTCCTCATGGCGGGATTCAGTGTCAGAACGACCTCCTTACTCCTATATGGCCATGATCCAGTTTGCCATCAACAGCACAGAGAAGAAGCGCATGACCCTGAAGGACATCTATACCTGGATTGAGGATCATTTCCCTTATTTTAAACATGTAGCTAAGCCAGGTTGGAAGGTAACAAGCAGGCCCTCAAGTTGCTGTGGGTAATGTTATATGCCTTCTGGATCAAAATGAAAAGTTGTTCCCCAGCCTGCAAAGCAAGATGGAAGCTCATTTAAACATTCCACCCCAAATACACTCTCACTCCAGATGTTCCTGTACCACTTCTTGTATCCCTTGCCTCATCCTACTTAAACAAGATGGTGGGATGTTTGATCACCGGAGTGAGAATAGGGACCTCAAGAATACATAGAATAAGAGACTGATAACAGGGTTGGCTGGGTACGCTGTGAATATGAAAGTTCAGTGTTGTCTACACTTAGGAATGCAATCCCTCTGCTAGGGCAGCCATGTTTGAGGGAGGCCTTGCTGTGCTGATAACAAAACTACTGCTTTTCAACCTCCTCCTCACTCCTTTCTCCCTAGAACTCCATTCGGCACAACCTGTCACTTCATGATATGTTTGTCCGTGAGACATCTGCCAATGGTAAAATCTCTTTCTGGACTATTCACCCTGATGCAAACCGTTGCCTAACATTGGACCAGGTATTTAAGGTGAGTTACCTCATGCAAAGAAAATAGGACAGGCTATCTGCTATCCAGTTTCTAAATGCCACACTAGCCTGATGCACCTTATTTTAACTGTAAGGTCAAGCTGCTTTGACATCAGCCTGTTTGTAGAAGCTGGATTCAGTCACTTCACTTGACAAACAGGCAAGCTCTGCATCTGAAAGAAAAGGTGCTGTGGCTGTGCTTCTGACCCAGAGCTTCTGTGGGATGTGTTTATTCTTCATGTGTTGTGCCAAATATAGTAGTCAGGTTGTTCAACTTCTTTTCATGGGTCTGATTCAAATTCCTAATGAGAAGCTTTCCACTGAGGCCAACCAGGTGTTCCTATGCTGTTTGATAAGTCAAGTCATAGGATGGAATTGTCCTAGCTAGGTATTTTACCTAATTAGGTATTTTAGGAAGATTTTGTCAAGAAAATAGAGCTTGGGAGTCTGGCATAGGTGTGTTTAGACTCTTGTGTTTTCTGCAGTGGGTAGGTAGAATTAACTTTTGTTTGCTCAGATTGTACAAGTTTAAAATGTCCCATTTGTCTCCCTCTTTGGTTGATAACTTCATCTTAATTTTTTTCCTGCTCAATGCCCTCTGCCACCAGCCGCTGGACTCGGGGTCACCAACATCGCCTGAGTACTCTGAATCAGTAAGAATTGCCATCTGGCTCGGGGCTTGATCTTCCATTCTCTTCTTGCCAGTCACTGAAGGAAAGGACAGCAAGCTTGGGGAGGGGGACTGTGTCACTGCTGCATCTACTCATACAGCTCCATGTGCACCCTTTGTGGGGAGAGGGGTCTAGCCAAAGGTTGACTGCCTTCAGATGATACAGTCTCTAGCTAGTAAAGCTGGACAGCTTTGAGCAACTTGGAAGTCTACTGCTGAAGTAGGCTGCAATGGACACCAGTAGGCTTCAGAGAACAAGCCCAAACAGATTTCTGGTAAAATCATCTCCATGACAACAGTTCCAATATGTTCTGGGGTTCAGATCCAGAAAGAAAAGGATTTCTCTGTGCTCCTTTTTCATTTTGGAACCCACTGCATTGTGACTCTTGGAAGGATGAACCTGTTTGCTGTTGCTCTTGCATTCAGCAGTTTTAATAGTGATGGATTTGCAAGCATCCAGTCAAATGCTTTTCTGTCACAGCTACAACCTTGGCCTTCTTTCCATCTGCTCAGAATTCTGATCCCATTGTTGCCTCTGCTATTCCATTTGAACACCTATCTGGTCTATGGTTTGTATAGATATCCAATATGCAATAAAGCCATCCTATTAATTGTTCCTCAGGCACTGAGGGTACTGAAACCAGCTCACTTCTGCTGTAGAGTCTGCAGCTGGAGCAGCTCTGTCATGTTGTCTCTTTTCCTACACAGCTTTTGGTAGGCAGCTGGCTTTGGGATGGCATGGCTGCAAACCAGCAAATGGCACAGACCTAGGGCCAGCCTGAATGCTGGGTACTAACAGCTGCTCTCTCTGCATTAGTGCAGCACAGACCTCTGGTTTCATAGTTCTCAGTGAGGCAGCAAAATAAATGTAGATTCTTTCCTTTTAATCTCACTTTTCTCCTTCTCCTCTTACTTATTTCACAATGACTGCAGCAACAAAAGAGTCGTCTTCCAGATGCTCTGAAGAACATGGGAAGCAAAACTGAACCCCAGAATTCACGTAAGTGTCCACATCAGTCTAGGCCAAAGAGACTCAATCCAATAAATCTGGGGCACTCTCCCAGATTTCTTTAGGAATACAAGTGGAGTGTGTTATCCTGGTTTGCCAGCTTTTATGTTCCTTACTGTCAGGTTTGAAATGGAAAGCAGTATTGTGTCAGAGAGGATGCAATGGTGAGATGGGTGGGCATTGGGCATTCAAATGGAGTGAGAGCCCCAATTTGAGGGGTAGGATCTGCGTGAAAGGTTATTTTCTTGTTCATGAACCTTCTGGCTTGGTATTTGTATCCTTAAAATTAGCAGAGAAGGCAAGTGATCTGACCAAATGTTTCTTTTGGGGTGTCTAGGAGGACTTTCTGTAAGGTGCCTGGGTTTCAAGAGGTAGCCGTGGAGAACAGACAAAAGTGAGTCCCTTCTTTTCCCTTCCAGGCCGAAAGATGAAGCCATTGCTTCCTCGTGTCAACTCCTACCTGGTTCCAATCCAGTTTCCTTTGAGTCAGCCTCTTGTCTTGCAGCCTTCTGTGAAGATTCCTCTGTCCATGGCACAGGGAGCATCCCTTAACAGCTCAGAGACTTCGCAGAGCAATAAGCGTGTGCGCATTGCTACGAAGGTTGGTTTCTTGCTTTTTGAAGAGTTTTGAGGGGGTTAGTGTGGTTCTCTTTCTTTTTTTTCACTTTTTTTTTCTTTTTATTTTAAGGGAGGGCGAGGAGTGGGCTAGGGAAGGTGTGGTGATATTTTAAGGAGGGGTGTGTTTGTTTGGATTTTTTGTTTACTTTTTTTTTTCTATATCTCTTGCCTTCAATGAACCTTTTCTTCATATGGTTCCTTGGTGCATCTTTACTAGGTGCTCTAAAACTCCAAGCTCCTATCAAGGAACTAGCCAGTGATAATCTTTGCTATCCTTTACTGTCTTTAAGCTGACTACTACCTGCTAGTCTTTTGCTCTAAGGATGTTTCTATAATTCACTAGAGGAAGGGGCTCCATGGCTTGGTCAAGACAATTTTTCTTTACTGCTGTGATGTGAAGAAAGAAGAATGGGAGGAGTGGCTTTGTTCTGATCCTAAAACATTCATATTTTTGATAGCTCTATAGACAAGTAACAATAAAGAACTTCCAGAGGAGAATATATTTCATGTAGTCTTTTCCCAGAGGATTTCCATTTCTGCTGTTTGCCAATTCTGTGAAATTCATAGTTATTCTGGGCTCAAGTAAAACAGCTATTAAACAGATCTTTTTCTTGGCATGTCACTGACTGCTCCTGTATGCTTAGGCATTGTAAAGCTTTAGCTTCTTCCATCCTGTCTAACCATAATCCTATTTTCCTTTGTATGCCTGCCGCTTTATGTTCTCTCCAGCTATGATTTGTCTTTCTCTTGTGCTCTTTTTTCTTTTGATAACCTAATTGTTTTTCTCTTCCTTTTCCTTGGTTCCTGGGAAAGCTGTCCTAATTCATTTTGTTACTCCCATTTAGATAATGTAAGAAAAAATCAAAGGGGTTATATTTTTTCCAGAAATACACAGTTCTCCTTTTCCCTGTACTCCCAGAAATTCCTCAGAGCAGGAGTGCTCTGAAGCGTATGACTTTCAGTTACTTAGCTAGAATCCTCCCCATGTGATCCTTAGGCTTTTTTTCTATCAATTTCACAGAGATCAATCTCGATTTGTTATAATTACTGCTTCCTGAATATCTTCCTCTTACCCTTTCTGCTGACCTTAACTGCCAGTCTTTCTTTTCTTTCCACTGTTATTTGGATTTTTGGGTGGCTTAGATCTGCATGTCACCTATGTTTCATTGTAGATGTCACTGTCTGCAGAAGAATCACCCTGTTTACTCACGGCTCCTGTCAAGGAGGAGGGTCAATGTGATGAAGGTTTATTTCCCCCGACTCATTCTGTACAGGAGAACAGCTCCCAGCCTGGTGAGGAATTGTCTTCTTTCCCTGAGAGCGCCTGTATAAAGGAGGAAGAAAGCTCTCAGCTGGATCACTGGCTGTCCCCATTTGCCTCAACGGTCAAGGAAGAGCCAAGCTTGTTCCTCCCAGACTCATCCCCAAAGGAGAGGAAACAGTTCACCACACTGAAGTCCCCATCTAAGGCAGTTTCTGACTCTTTAGTTATAAAGAGGAGGGAAAGGCGGGAAGTGGGCAGATCCAGAAGGAAACAACACCTAGCACTGCCTTGTTCAGAAGAGCCTGTCCTTGTTTTGCCAGAAAGCAGCAGCTTTGACCCTTTCCGGTCAGGGGCAGACTGTCCCTTCCCCCAGGAAAACCAGCCCCTTGAGAACATATCACAGCTCAGCTGCTCACGGGGAGAAGGGGGGGCCTTTAAAACACCAGTCAAGGACATCTTCAGCAAATTGCCCGTTTCTTCCACTCCCAGCAAAGTCTCAGCCACTACTACCCCTTCACTAGAGGTCCTTGACCCCTGGAAGTCTGCTTCCTTAGCCAAGGGAAGTCATGAGCTGGACTTTAGTCCAGTGAAAACCCTTCAGTTGCCATTCACACCCCTCCAGGACAACCAGGACTTGCTGGGTTTTAACAGCACACCCCTTAAAAATCCTCTCTTTGATTCTCCTCGTGAACTGCTCAATACAGAATCCAGTGACATGGTCCACGTGCCCCTCACGAGCTCTCCGGCGTTTATTCGTGACACTTCCAGGCAATCCTCTGTTGAACTGACAGCCTCTGGCTTTACTGAAAACCGGTCACTCATGGAGGGCCTTATCCTGGACACCATGAATGACAGTCTCAGCAAAATCCTTCTAGATATCAGCTTTCCTGGTCTTGAGGATGAAAATTTAGGAACAGACATTAGTTGGTCTCAGCTCATACCTGAACTGAAGTGAACTGGACTGGGGACTGAATTTGACTTGTTCTGATGTTACAGAAAGCACTCCACTCTTCTGAGATTCCTTCCTGTAATCTAAGACAACTGCTTCTGACTAATTCCCACATCCATGGGAACAGAGAGCATGACTGACTCCTGCTAAGCTGGGAGACAGGCCCATCAGCTGCTATGGGCTTCCTTTACAGGATGATGTAGACTTTGAGTGGAACAAGATGATAGAACTTCTCTAGCCTTGTGCTAGAGATAGCCTCTCTCCAGGAATTCTTATCATGAAAATATCTAGGTAGGCTCTGAATGGCATTTGCTATTCAAGGTATCAGAGGAACACATTCAGTACAATAGGAAAGAGCCTGGGACCCTCCTCCTAGCGCTGTCCTAATCACCCTTTACTTTCTTCCCCTATTACTTAGTATCTTCTGTCTAGTTTGAATGGCTGTAAATACTGTACATTCCTTAAATTAGCCCTTAATTATAATAATAATTTTATTATTGTAGGGTTGTGGGAATATTTGGCCTGGTATGGGTTTGACCTAGTGTGTGTTGTATGTTCACATCTCTTGTATTCTTCTACCCTAGCTGAAAGCCCAATTTTTTTTTTTTTTTTTTTTTTTTAACGTCAAAAACACATTGGTCTAGGCTGTTCTAAAGATTGCTGGAGCAAAGATCTAAAAATTGTCTATATGTGACCCAAGTCAAACTGAAACAGGTTATCTCGATTGCAGCATAAAATCTTGGTTTGGCTTGCTTTTCCCAGGCTGGAAAGAAGACCGGAGAAGAGCTTGGATCAAGCCATATAGCTCTTCTGATTCCAGAGGTCTATTATGTACCTAGAGGACTAGGTAGAGACTCTGTTGCAGTAAGATGGACCTCTATTGAATGGTTAAAGCTGCCCTCTTTACAGTCAGCAGTTGAAAATGTAAAAAAGAACCTATAAAGGGAATACTGATATTTCCACTGAAAATTGACCTCTAGAAATACAAGGTATATATGTATCTCTTGGTGCAATAGAACAACTCCTCCCATCTCTAGAACTTATGTTATAGAAAAAATTGCCATGGCAAAGATCTGATCCTTCTGCTTGCAGACAAGTGGTGACTCCTGTACCCAAATACTCAATAAAGCTTCTGTGGGAACACAGCTGAGTGTTATCTGTACCACCCCTAGCAGCCTGCTGGGGCTGGCCCATAGCACAACCAACCCCTTCTGATCTCATGTGTATGTGCTTTGTGATCACTGAGTGAGTGACCATTAGGACATTTTAAGGCCTTGTTGGCCAAACTACATTAGATTTAGTTACTCAACCTACTGCTTCATATAGCTTTTTCCTGCTGCTTATGGGTAAATCCTGACTATACAAGTCAGAAGCATACAAACATCACAACACCACCAGCATCTTCTAAATATTGCTTGAAACTATTTCTACCTTCCCCTATAAACATAAAACCAATTTTAGATGTGTGTGTGGTTTTCAGAACTGCAGTTTTCCTGTCTACGTGTTTGAGGTAATTTGCCCTCATAAAATGTTTCCAAACTTTGGTTTAATGGTTATTTCAATTTTTCTGGGGTTACAAGGCTGCAGAAGAGGCCTGGTTTTGCACACTTTCTACTAGTACTTCTAACACAGCTGCTAACACTACTTGGCTTTCTCAAGCATCCTCTCTCCCTTTCATCTCACTTCTTGCTCCTGAGAGGATGTGTGCACACCACTGCTACCTGGGAGCCAGCTAACTAAGATCATGTCTTCAGCAAATACTGAAATTTTCTTGTCCTTGGTGTCAATTCCAGGCAGGTGCTCCTCTGCTGTCCCTGTCAGCTGAAGTACTTTTATGGCCACCTCACATTTTGTTTTGAATATAGTAGTGCCAAAGTTTTCTTTCCCTTCTTATGTATTCCAGTGAGAGCACTGCACAAGGGCAATTATATCAAAAAAGGTGGGGGGAACAACAGAAAAAATTCCATTAAGCAATTCTACCTCTTACTTCCAGAAGAGATGTGCCAGTGCTTTGGCCAAACTAGTTCACCAGCTGGTGAGGACGTAATCACAAAATACGACTATTTCTCTCCATTTATATTTGCCTGATATTATGCCTGGATTCTTTCCTTCAGGAAAGGCAGTTATCACCTGTCCCTCTGCAGGCTCAGTATTAGGGTTATAGTGTAGAAGTGCGATCTTGTCAGGCAGTGGATGCCTCTCTCCACCCTCCTTCAGTAAGAGTAGAGCCATACTTCATGTTTTCTCACGAGTTCTTCAAACCCTTTGCCTAGCACTCCCAGGGCTTCTCTGTGTAATGAGCATCCCAGGACTGTCCTTGAGCTCTGCTAATAGACAAAGTTGTTTAACACCTTTTAGCCTGTAAAAGCAAACTTTAATTTAAGATGAAAATTTTATGGGACCTGGGACACCCAAATCTACAAGGAGCCAGCAAGTGCTGTGGGTGCTCTGCTCCTCTAACAGCTCTGCCTGATACCTGGATGTGACAGATACAAAGGAAAAGGTAATTCCCTTTCATTGGTTGAGTGGGGTTCTTCCCTCTGTGTTTTGTCAGCTGAAAAGTACTGGATGCCCCCTGAGACAAGGTAAGCAAGGATGATTGCCACCTTTTTAGTTCTGCAACTTGTCTGGTAGAGGAAGAACTTGATCACTTCCCCATGTGGAAGAAAAGAGACTCTTTTACATTGCAGAAGTCTTTTTATGAGGATGTCAGGCCTTCATTTCTCCTAGAGGGTAGTCTACCTCTAAAAAAGGTGGAAATTGCTTTTTTATTAAAATACCTGACTTCCTCTTTAAAATCCACTATAGGCTCAGAGAGAAATGACAGGCTTGAAAAATGTGAGCTGGTTCCTGGACAGAAATAGCTTCCATCCCCACTCCCCTTTTTCCAGAAGAGGTGAACAACTGGATAAAAAGATATTCAGGGCATAACAAAGTATTAGCTGCCTGAGATTAAGAAGAAAATGTCCTGCTTCACTATTCATGTCAGATTCTTGCTTTGAAACAGAGTTTTAGAATGTCAAGACCATGAATCTGGACTGCTGGTGCAGGTCAAATGACACATTTGACCTTGCATTTCAGTTACAACATTTCTTGGAAAAATAAATATAATGAATACCAGTTACAGTTTACAGGCAATAGATTATGCAAAGCAGATTCTCTTCCACATCTCAAAATCTGTGGGAAGTCATTATACAGAGCACACTGATGAACTGTTTGCATACAAATATATAATCAGAATTACTTATCCTCCACATCTGCTTTTTTTTTTTTTTTGATGCACCAAATATAAAACTAGAACCATCTAATGATGTTATTTAAGAAAGTCAAGGAAAACAGCCGGTACAAATTATTATTGAACTACAGTCAGGCATGGATTTATGCTCCAATGCCTCCTGTTGGTCTCTATTACCTTCTCATGGATGTATAGGAGGTTGCTGCCAATAGGGCCTCTGTTTATTTACTAGAAAGTAGGTTTTCTGTACTCATCTATGGTTATAAACAAGAACCCTGACTGTTTAATGAATGGACCAATTTTCCAACAGGACAAAAAAAACTCTTCATCTTCACTGGACTTCAGAAGAATCTCTTAATATTGTTGATATTTTCTATAGAACAATGTTTTTCACTACCAGTAAGGTATCTTTTCTTTGTGCACTGTATTCTTTCACATTTGATGTATTTTTCTGTAAATTTTAATAAAGACAAAGTTTTAGATTATATCATTATGCTACAGGCCAGACCATTCCGTCTCAACTTTATACTTTTCTCACAAAGTAACATGTTTAGATTACTTATATATTTTGGTTTGGTTTTTTTTCCTTAATTCTGAGATTACATGTCTATGCACAAAGCTATTTTGGATTGTGGAACTGTGTTTCAGCTGAAATTTCTATAGTGGATAATGCATGTATATTGCAAAGCCCTGAAACACTTGATTTAGGAGTATTTATATGAATCTGCTGGTCTAATCTGTCCTTAGTTATCAACATGTATTTCCCACTTCAAGTTCCACTTTAGGAAAGCTTCTGTTTGAAGCAGTTTTGCCTGCTCTCACGGTAGCCTTGAAGTTTTGGACAATTTGATATATTTAGTATCCAATCCAATCTCTCCCTGACAGGAAGAAAGGTCAGGACTGCAGCAGAACTGACACCATAAAGTACATCCCTTGGAACTTGTGGGATCACTGAAGATGCCTTCAGCATCAATATGGTTTTCCAAGTATTTGCAAGTAATGATATCAATGACACAGAATGGTCTGATCCGAGGAGCTCCATGCTGTAGCTAATTAGTTCCTGACAGTCTGCACTCTGCTATTCATACCCAAGGGACTGCCATGCTACAGTGATAAGAGCTGTTTTGCTGTTTCCCATGGCTGACTCCCAGGTTTTATTTATTTGCTGTTTTTATTAAAATCTTGAAGTCAGGAGAACATGAGATAATCTCAGTTGCCATTTAAATCATGCCAAGGCCTAGCCATCAAGAATGTAACAAACAGCTGGTGCACATACAAATGCAGCCTAAAGGCTAGGAAACCAAAGGAGTCCAATAAATCCAGTATTTAAAATAAAAAATAAAATTACATTGTTACAGCTACATTGTCATCCATTAAAATGCCTAGAGTGGTAACACATTCCACTGCCACTGTATGTGCATTGTGTACACAAAGGTGCTTCTGCACTACAAGTACTACTGTGCTGGTGATTCCATCATAAAATCCTGAATTGTCTGAGCAGAAAATAGCCATACTGAATATCAGCCTTGGGTAGAGTTATTCTGCTGGGGATAGAAGAGGCAGGGAACACAGGGAATGAAGTTCAAGCAGCCCAATTGCTTCTATAAATGAGAGCACAAAAATATTTTGATCAGATTAAATAACCCTTTGTAGCAAACCTTTTCTTGAAAAGACCTAGTACCTCCCTGCTTTGTAAGGGCTTTTGTCGGGGTGTCCTTCTTGGCTTTGATGTTTCCCTTTTTATGAGCTGAGTGAAAATTTTCCAGTTTTTGGCTGTTATAAACATTCTTCTAAAAAATCTATTTCACATCCTCAGCAGAGTCAGCTGGCAATTAAAATCTGCTAAGAGATTTATTCAGTAGAGAGTGTGCCTCAGCACAGACTTGCTGGAGTGTATGGAGATTTCTTCCTGAACCTGTTCTTTGCGACTTCCAGCAGCTGAGAATGGCAACATGAGCTCTCTTGTGTCCAAAGGACTTCTGCCGGCCATAGGGAGTGGTGACACAACGAAAGGTGTTGCTAAGATGAAGATGTCTCAAAGAGTCAAATGGAGACAGAGTTCAGAAGACGAAGAATCATGGAATCATCTAGGCTGGAAAATCATCAAGCCCAACCATTAACCTGACACAGCCAAGCCTACAACTAAACCATGCCCCTAAGTGTCACAATCTACACATTTCAAATACCTCCAGGGATGGTGACTCAAACACTTCCCCAGGAAACCTTTTATCAATGTTTGGTAAACCTTTCAGTGAACAAATTTTTCCTCATATTAATTTCAAATCTCCACTGGCACAACTTGAGGTTGTTTGAGAGCATAAAGAATTAAAGGTTGGATAAAGACCACCGATTGAACAGTCCTCAGGTTTAAGACTGGGGAAAAATGATCAGGTACCACAGAAAAGATTAGAGATGTGAAATACTGATTTCTGGTCTTGGGTTTGACTCGTTTATAAGGGATGGGCCCAGTGCCTTGCATGTAGCAGCAAGGAGAAAATACACTGGGGAAAAGGTGCCAATTCACTAAGCAGGACTGAGGTATTGTCCCTGAAAAGCCATCCACAACAGGAGCATGACTTTAAAGATTTACTCTGTGAACACTGATGCTTGAATTATTGCATTTCTAAATAAAAGTCTGCCTGAACAAGTGAACAGGAGGTGGGCTGCAACACCCTTTAGAGTGGCTGGCTCCCCCACTGGTTAAGTTAATTTCAGCAAGTTATATTGCTGACTGATGAAGAACTTGACTGATCTTAACTGCTTTAAGGTGCAAAAGAAGCCATTTACAAACAAATAAAACAGGAAACATCACAGTTTACCTGGCAACTGCTGATAGGGAAGTTTTCCACAGAATCTGATGGGAGACTGGGAAAGTAAAACCTGTCCCCAAAGAAAATGACACTGGAGGCAAAAACAGACATCAGAGAGATTTTTACCTTCCAAGGACTGTATCTGGGCTTCATTTTGGGCAAGATGAGATCTGCTCTGATGCTACTGTTAGATGGGCACAGGCAAAAAGTGTATAGGTGATTGTCTTTTTTCTTTCCTCTTGTTTTTTACATGAAAAAAAAAAAGTTGCAGAAGCCCAAAAACAGCCACTCAAAGCACCTTGCTAAGACTCTGTAGGTGGTTTTAGTAATAAGCCCACACATGTGCATACCAAATTAGGCTTTACCAGGCAGCTCTAACTGTGCTGGCTTTTACTGTTTGTATTCAGCTCTAGGGACATCCTCTGGAAGGAACCTAATGCTGTGAAGTTTTCATTATTATTTTTATGGCATTATGTAGAGACTTAGTAAAAACTGCCTGTGTTAGTGTCAAGTGCATTCTTAGCCTCAAGCTAAGTGGATAATGGAAATATTGTTGTCCCTACAGGTGGGAAGTGGAGGGACAGTAAAATGAAGCAACTATTCAGAGACACACAGAGGAGAGACATCTTTGAGACCACGCATTTCCAAGTACTAAATGAATAACTATCCTTCATCTCAGGCTCTTGTACACTTTTATGGGTAATTGTATTCCTACTAGGAATTATTCTCTACTTTAAACCTCATGCTGAGCACAGAGAAGCTCTAGAGTGAATAAGACAGTTGCCATTGCTATGTACATCAGAGGAGGTGCACACCAGTGGAGATTCTTTCCACTCCTGAAAACAAAGCCAAAGTCTTCTAGTGTGATTCGTGTAGCTGTGTAATGGAAGGGGAAATTTTGTATTGCCTGCTGCACAATCAGCAACTGTTCTGCGGCAATGGTAACTATTTCAACCAAACAGAAAAGGCCCATTTTTAATGCAGTTTATCCCAAACAAGAAAATCCATACAGAGAGGACACAAATAATTATATTTATAATGATATTCATAATTATAATGATCAAGAAATATTTATACAGCAGAGGAAATTCATATTAGACAACACTGTTCCAAGTTTGCCATGGTGCAATCAGAAATCTATCCATAGGGCAGAAAACCACAGAGACTTGACCCCAAATTACCTAACTATTCTACTTTCTGACCGACCTTGCTGGCAGGACACACTTTGCTGTCCAGCAGCCGAGTTAAACATTATGTACATCTGAGATGACATTGATCTCAAGGAAACTTGCCAGACATAGTCACAGATATAAAAATTGCAACCTTTTACTTATTATTTCAAGAATACAAAGGTATTTTATTATACAAATAGACAAACTGGAGGGAATTCAAAGCAGAGGAACCTTTTCTTTTTCAAAGAATCTTTTTCAGAGACAGAAGGGAGAGAGAAGCATGCACGGTTTGCCTGAGTAAGGTTTGTCCTCTCATTCCTCCTCTGCACCATCTGTGCATCCACAGACTGTGCAGGCTGTGAGAATGAAGGAGAATGAGCAGAAAGTTGCATCATTGTTATCCTGCAGCATCCACCACAAGGAATCTCCTGGCTTTGACATAGCTGCTACACCCAGGGTCATTTTTACACCCACTTGAAGCTTGCACTACTACTGAAACTGTGCACTGGAAACTGGTGTACTGTAAAAACAACCTCTGTGCCGGTTATATTATGTGGGGGCTATTGCTGAGCTCTGTAAGCACCCAACTTGTCACAACAGAAATGTAGAGCTCTCCATCTACAATTCACCCTCTCACCTGCACTGTGTCACATCTCAGGAGGACAAAATAATAGTTTCCAAACTGTTGAAAGAGAAAAATTCAAAGCTGAAAAGAAATCTCTAAGAAAGAGAAGCAATCATTAGAAGCTGCAAAAGTAGCAGGAGAATATTTCAAAGAGGAATTATTAGGCTAGGTAAAGCTTCCCAGAAACAAGATACAGGGAAAATCTCTGGCAGAAGGACCTCAGTCTGTGAAATTTAAACCAGTGAAAGCCCTCAAGGAAGCAGCTTCTCAAACAGCTGGGATACTCCCTAATGCTCCTGGCAGAGAGAAGTCAAACCTTTGTCTCACATTCCTTAATCTGCCAGCTGCTTCCTTCAGCAAAGGAGTCCATTTCTCCCCTTTACTACTCCAGGTACTATTAATGAATTTCTTCCAACAGAGGAGTAGCTACAGAAATATACTGATCCTCTCTTGCTTCTTGGCTGGGCAAACTGGCTTCTGGGAAATGCTGCTCTTCACTGCCTTTCCTTAGAAGTATGGGCACTGCTTCTGATTTCTTCAGGGTTTCTCAGGCATGGAGGTGATCAGGTCCAGGGACCAACACAGCTAAAGTGCTTACAACCTGAAACTTTTTGCCCCAGAGCTCTCACTGCCCTGTAACTGCTTGAGCTGGAAGGCCAAGCTGGTAGCAGGAGCATGGAGAAGGGCTTTTATATTCTGTGGAGGCAGAGTGTTTCTTATATTGTCTAAATAGCACTGTTACATACCCTGTAAAGATTTCTGTATGAAGCGTGCAGAATATCGAGGTATAATGGGTTATGATTATTTTATGTGACTGCATCAGAAAAGGAAAATAGTTTATCAGTGTGTATGGGATTGTGTATGAATATTTTCATCAAAATCAGTTTTATTTTTCTGGTACAGGTTACTAATGAGTCATATATTATTTTTCAGGGCTTAAAAAAGATGACTGAGAAATATATAACTGCTGCAAAATCCCCTTAAATTTACTGCACTGTGGTCTGATCTCTCATTAGAAAGCCTTTAGGAGTGTCCATTCTGAAAAATAAAACTTAAAAAATCCCCAAAACTAGAAATCACCTAACCTACTTAGTAAATCAGCTCTGTTTAAGAAGAACATGAGGGAAAAATAGCAGAATAGAAAAAAAAAGTGACCTAGAACCTAGCATGCCTTTGAAGGGAGAGGATAGTACTTCAGCTGACTTCACCCCCACAAAAATGCTGGGGTTTTTTGCCAGATCTAGGAACTAACACATCACAGGATAAAAAGAGTTAAGTCACTCTCACTTAGAAGCAGAAGGGATGAAGGAGGAGAGAAAGCTTTAAACAAGATTTGAAGATTTCTCCCCTTTGAGGCACAAAGAGAGAAACACTTAATGAATTAGGGACCAGAACTAACTGGTGTGACCCAAAGGCAAAACTGCTCAAGCAATGGCTCCAGCCTGTCTGCAAGGCAAACCAATTTTGATTAGGCTTTTCCAAAAAGCTGCGCAAAATAAACTAATAAAGGGTGGCTAGCTGCAAGGAGAGCTGGGACTGGGAACTAGGAGAGCTCCCTCCTCTTAATTCCCACATATGCATCCAGGGTGGGAGGTGATCTCATCAGAAATTGTGTAACTCTGCCCGTAGGCTTCAAGGCAGGAAATGTAAGAGATCTGGTCCTTAGATATTCTGTAGCACTTTGCAGTCTTAGGGTCCATTCTGAGGCTTTAAGAAAATTGGCAATGCCCTTGCTACCACCATCTGCCTTGTCGTGGCTGGCCTGCTGAGCTATTCACAGTCAGCAGGAGGGGAAGCACCTCTTGGCCCTGTGTGAGAGCAGAGGTGCATGATTCAGTACTGGTTTACATGGATGGTTAAAGGACTTGATGACGAGACTCAAAGGATACTCAGTGGGGCCACAGGAGGTCAAAAGAGTGTGTAAATCAGGAATCAGAGCAACGCACAGGCAAGAAAACAAGACTGCGGGAACACAGCTTCCCTGGAAATATCCATTGCTTAAATTCTCTTCTTAATTTGACTCACAGATAGATAAGGACAGCTCAAAACACCTCTGAGCACTTGTTGGGACTCTGCCTGCATTATGGTATTGAAGTTTGGTCTTGGAGTACAAAGCAGTTAGAATGTATTTCTACTCCCATTCCTGACAAATCTAGTGCAGTGATTTGGTGGAAACCATAATACCTTGTATAGGATTTGCTTCTTAATACTGCATACTCACTTTTTAATACACAATCTAGAACACAGAAATAATTGGTATCAGTAATACTGGAATGCTACATACTAGAAAACAAAAGGAGCAACAGAAAATGTCCTTTTGCTGTAACTTTTGTAGCAGTTTCTGCTATTCCTTCTAAGTTGCACATGAAAGCTGTTTCACACCTTGCTGGCTTTCCTGGAAATGTAATACTGTCCTTAGCTTCACAGCTGAGTAAAGTTTCGGTTCATTCTCTGTACATGATATCAGAACTGGTGCTCAACAGGGCAGTGCATTAACCAGAGAAAAGGGATCAAAAGGAGACAGCATCAGTTCAAGTTAAAATTCATAGTTTCAAGCAGGACGGTATAGAAACAGAACGCTGAAAAAGGGAGCTCTCCCATGTCTTGTCTCCCCTGAGAGAAGGGATGTCTGCTATGGTCCAGACATCCCACACTGCAGCAGTGTCAGCACCGTTTTGGTATAAACAGGGAGCCAAGTCCGCTGGTATCAACAAGCCTGTGATTTCAGGCTTCTGCAACATCGGAGGGGATTGCTCTCAAAAGAGCGCGGTGAAAATGAGGGTAGAGTCGGGCACAATACATTTGCCTTGGCTGGAAGCAGAAACAAGACCTTCAGCATTTCATTCAAGCTACACAGAAAAATCCGTCACCGCAGCCTATTGCAAAGGCATGGCACTCTGCAGAAATGAGACTGGGCATGCCTGCCAGGAGCCTTCAAGGGGATGCTCTCTCCCATTTACCAAGGCACTGCATCACCTTCCAGGCTGACCCGAGTCGCTGCCAGTATTTACAGAGACGTGGAAATGCGTCAAAGCCCGCTGGCAGAGGTTTAGCGTGTCCCCGTGGAGCCGGGGATAGGCGGGCGCACACACACACGCGGACACACGGACACACGGACACGCGCGCTGCGTGCGCGCCGCCCGCCGAGCTAAGGCCAGCCCCCAGCAGCGGGGCCATCGTGCTGCTGCTGCTGCTGGATTTTTCCAGCCGGAGCATCCTGCCGGCTCTGCCGTGATTTATGGAAAGCGGTTTCTGACGCGGGCCTTTTTCTATTACGACAGGGACCCACGGACTGGAGGAGGCAAAGCTGCAGTCAGGGCAGGAGAAGCGAGAGAGAGGAAGAGGCGGGAGCAGAGGGATACGGAGTGGAGAGGACAGAGGGAGAAACAGGCACCGAGACTCTTCAGAGATGGGTGAGTTATAATTAAGAGAGCAGGAAGAAAGGCAGAGAAAGGAAGAGAAGAAGAGCCNTCTTGTGTAGGGGCTTGTCTCTTGTTGACTTGGAAATAGGTGCTGAAAGATTTCACTGCTGTAGAAGGCCAGTTTTCCTCTATGCGAAAGCAGCCTGGGACTGATCAGCCTTTTGTTTGCTAAAGCAGCTTCTTGACATCAGTTCTTCAGAACTGACATAATTTCAGAAATCCCAGCTCTTTATAAATAATAATCCTTACTGATCCCTCTTCCCCTCTTTCTTGGAAATTCTCATAATTTACATTTAGATAAAAAATAAAGATTACTGGTAGTAACAGAGTGAAAAATCTGGAGTAGGGATGAGAGTGCGTAAAATGATGAAAAGGCCTCCTAGTCCAAGAAGCCCTGCAGTGCTTATGAGCTGCCTGCATTGTATTTGTGGTATGCTGGACCAAGAACTTTCCTCAGGCTCCTGGTGAGTTCTCTAGGGAAATGATTAGTGGTGAAGAGCTGTTTACACTCAATGAAATTAACTGTTGTTTTCTACAGAATAATCACTGTCCTGTTAATCCTATCAAGTCTCTAACTTGCAGATTTCCCAGCCTGCTCTGAAGCAAAACTCAGTAATCTGCCTAGTGATATATTTTAGGCTTATTATAACAACAGCAGCTCATGCATCTCAAGTCTGCTGCTCCCAAGTGATTCTTTAGCAATTGCTATCCATGCTCCAGGTCTTTTTTCTGATTTGAGAGGATGTGGAGGCAGATGTTTGGCATGCACCTGCACTCTGTGCTTTATCTTGCCTCTCTGCTTAGTCTCGCCACAGCCTTTTCAGGCAGGGCTGATGTGTCAGGGAGGACCAGGCAGCACAGACATTGCAGAGCTCTAAAATCAGAACGGAGACATTTTCCNCGAGGGGAAGGGAAAGGGAAAGGAGATAAGAGACTGAGTCAGCTTCCAGAGGGCAAACAGCAGGAGACGAGTTCAGGGAACACCCCAGCATACCAAGAAGGAACTGCTCGGTCTGAATCTTCACCATGAGCACAAGGAAGAGCTGCCCTCTGCCACTGGGGCAAGGAGACCAGGAGGAAAAGCAGAGCGAGGGTACCCCTGACCTGGAACGACAGGAGTGTGAGATGGAGCTGAGGAACAAAGCTATTCTGCAACAGAAGAGGCGTCTCAAACAGGCCACCCAGTTTGTGCACAAGGACTCTGCTGATCTGCTGCCCCTGGATGGCTTGACAAGACTTGGCACCTCCAAGGATCTGGTGAGTCCACTGGGACCCCCTTTGAGAGGGTGCCTTCATTCCAGGTGGGAGCTGCTGTCAGGCTTTGTGAAAGGATCATAGGTTCAGCAAAAACGAAACTTCCCTTCAGGATCATCAAGGAGCAGGTCAGGGTGAGGGGAAAGACTTAATCACTCATTTGCTTGCATCCATCTTCTTGTGCCTCCCCACAGGAACCAAACTCCTCAGGCAGACATGGACTGGAAGGACTCTCCAGAATCCAAATTTCCATCCACCTAGTACCTATATATGTTTATGTGACATGTATATTTCCATGTGGGACATCTCTGAAAGCCCCCATGTATTCCTGCATGATCCAGCTCAAAAGCAGAATGCTTCCTGGACTCGGCAGGGAGGGACGTACAATTCACAAAACTCTGAGAGACTTATGTTTGACCTTGTCACCTTTTTGCATTTCTCTCTCTTCCCCGCACTATCTGGATTTATGGAGAGGCAAGCAAAGGGCAGGACTGCAAACCAGGCACATAGGCAGATGCAGTGCCTGGCACTCTGGATGACTCCTTTGGGGAGGAAGCACCAGAGCAAGGCTTCTGGGCATCTCCTTGTGGTGACGTGGATCAGGGAGCATCAGGGAGGGAGGTCTGTTCCAGGAGCCTTGGCAGCCTGTGGTCTGGAAGGGCTTCCCCAAGGCTGGAAGCAGATTCCCACAGGATCTATTACTGGCTCAACTGCACACATATTCTTGCTCTGGCAGTTTTGCTGTCCAACTTCACTGTAGAGTTAAACTGCTCGAGGATGTGGAGGTCTAAACCATTTTCCCAAAAGAGGGCTCATGTCTGCTTGTGATGGGGGCACAATCACTTGTTCCATCTGTGGCAGTGGGTGTCATAAAAGATCTTGCCCCTCCCTGCAGTCTGTGCTTCCCTCACACAATTGCAGCAGCACCACAGATGCTCTCGTGCATGTGCCTCCAGTCATTTCCCAGCTCCCGAGGCACACAGTGGCACAGGGCCACACGTGTGTGGGACCGGCAGGTCCCTGGCACTGGATGGGAGCTAAACCTCCTTGCTGAAACCTTGGGGTGCAGACACTTGCAGACGAGGGGTCAGCACCACGTTCCCGTGCTGGCACATCCTGCCACTCCTGCCACCCTCCCCGCAGCTCCCTCAGCTGCCTCAGCAGCTGCTGGGATCCCTGGCATGGCAGGGTCAAGGGCAGCACCTCCAAGTCCCTCTGAGCTGTTGCCTCACGTTCTGCAGCTGCACACACGGCAGTCAGCAGGGACTGGTGTGGACTGTCCCTCCGGCCCTGCGCACAGTCTTGGCCGGAGTGTGAGCAGCATCACATCAGTGCTGGCTTAGCAAGGAGCAGGGACTCTCCTCCCCGTGGGGAAGGAGCTCTGGCTACACTGGAGCCCGGAGAGCCTGCAGCACTGCAGCTCGAACATCCCCTTGGGAGCACAGCCGGGCATGACCCTCAGTCTGTCCCTGGGCAGGGTATGGAGACGAGCCACTTCTGAGTCTTCTAGTGTGCATTTGCTGACCCCAGCCACAAAGGCAGGCAGGAACACATCTACCATCTTTGCTTTGGGACTGACTCCTGCCACCATGCCTCAAAGTGACAGCTGGCACCCTGAAGTCCCAAGGGGTTCCTTGAGTGAGACAGGCCCTGTCTAAATCACTTGCCACAAGCAGCACTCCTGCTGGAATTAACCATTCCAGGCAGGAGAACTCGTATGCTGACAGCATTTGGTCACTGCAACCCAATGCAAACTTCATGTTTGGTCCAAAACAGAATAGCTGAAACATTTTCACCATGGACCTAGGGAGCAGCGAATAAAACATGACATGTTTTTTTCTCACATGGACACTTTGCTCTGTGTTAGAGGGCACAAAATAAAGTGTGGCTGCTGTGCCAAGTTCGCACACATAGTGCCATACCTGGGGTGGTACCCAGGTATGTGGTACCTCCGTTTCTGCTTTAACTTGGAGCAAAAGAAGAACTAGGTCTTAGATTTCCAAGAGGAATTCCAAGAGTTGCAGCAGCTCTTGCAACTTGATGAGACGCTGTGATACTGCTGCGATGTTTTGGGCACTGCAAATTAGAGTCCAAAATATGCTTTTAGCTTACTTCTCTAGGCACTTCTCCAGCACTATGAAAACCCCTTCTCTTTTTCCTAAATTGATCTGGCTCCCTCCTGGAGGACAGGAATATGAAAAAGGAATGTACTGAAAATGCAGCAGCAGTAGGAAGTGCTGGAGAGTTTGATTTGGAGAGAGAGAGTAAAACATCCCTGACTCCTATAGGACTTACACTGGAAGGAAACTTAATTAACTCCCCAAAACAGGTCTCCATTGACAGTGCCAGAGACCCCAGCTGTGGCAGCTCCATGCCCTAAATTAAACCAGGGCCTCATGTAATTTAAAATAAAATATGTGCTTTCTTTTGCAGTCACAGGCTGTTACTTTTTGCCATTCTTTTCTATGTATTCTGGGTGTGCACTCAGCTTATGCAATGCATCCAGCAGTGCCTGCAATTTGATGGGCCCATTGTGTCTCCAGTAACGAGTAATTATATATTTCCGTGGAGACCTCATGTTTCCAGCTTTGCAACAAAAAGCATGATCTGTTTTGCTTTGGTTTTTTTAATGGCAAAATAAAAAATAAGTAGCTACAAGAGCTAAAATATTCTAGAAGTACCAAGAAGGTCTGAAGATCTGGCTTCTAACCTCCCAAAAATCAAGATCCCCAGCTCATACAATGTCACTAATCATAGCAAGGCCTGGAGGTTTCACTTTGGAGAACCTGGGAATCTTCTTTGATCCCTCTAAGTGCCCTGGGACGGCACCCTTTCCAGCTCCTGGCCACAACACTCACAACATCCTCCCTTACCATCCTCTAAATTTAATTGTTTCTGGCCAGTCCAAGAGCTACAATGCTCCACTCTCTGTCCACTTCTCTGTCTCACTGGTGAGAGAGAAGATAGGCAGGGCCCTGGGAGTCTGCTCTTGAATCAGATGCCTCCAAAATCCCAAAGCTCAGCTAATCCCCACGAGCACTTGGCCTCTTCCCAGCCTGAGCGACAAGAAGGGGACAGAGGTGGCAGCTGCAGAGGGCTTGCTTGTTCTATGGGAAAGGTTGCAGGAAGAGGGAAAGATCCTTTGCATGCCAGATCGTGAGAGGCAGGGGGGAGGATGGAAATTTGGAGACCTGCTGTTTGTTCCTTGCCCTTTTCCCATGGACCAGATGTTAGCTGGCAGCCAAACTGGCACTGTGCTCAGAGTATTTAGGGAGCTAAGCTCAATGGCCAGCTGTGCTGTGGGCCAGCACAGTAGGCTGCGAAAAGACCAGGAACAGAGGGATATTTTTACCCCACTTTTTCAAGTGCTGCAGTGTTTGTCATGCAGTATGTGAACAATCTGACTCTCACCCCTTGACTGGCAGGGAAACAGAGGCATAAGGGACTTGGCATCTTGCAAAAAGCAATGTTGAGTGTGACCAAAGAGCCAGTGACAGCCATCCTGCATCAACCACTGGGCAAATCTGGCAAGTCAGGATGCTTCAACTTGCAGTTTGCACACTTCTCTGGCCTCAGCTCTCTGGCCAGGCATGAAACTACCCCAAAACACAAGTAACCTGTGGGGTTAATGCAGCCCAGCTTATTGGCAGGTCTGGTCTAGTTCAGGTGTTTGGGCTGCCCATTGACAAGATCCTGCATCAAACTGCTGCACCACCTGGGAGATAACTTTATTTTTTCTTTTTCTTTAGAAAGATAAAAGCAACAGTTTCAGCTGTAGCATTAACCCCTTTAGATTGTCTGCCTTTCTTCAAACAGGCAGCTGTTATTGGGAATGCCATGGCCAGCTCAGAGCAGCTGCTCTCCTGCAGAAAGGCCATGGGACTGAGTACACGGAGAAAGGACCAAGCTACCTCCAACAGGCACCTGTTTCATTAGTGTTGCCCATTGTTGATTCAGTAGCTGTGCAGGGACTGGATGGATCAATACTGGGCAAAATCTAGAGCATCTGATGGCGGGGAGCAGAGACAGACTTCAAGGAACATTAAAAGCTCATTTTAGTTTCCTTCTCGGGGGGCTTCCTGCTTCACTAGAAATAACTGCTCGTACACCTAAAATATCTGCAGTCCTGTCTTCTTGCCCACATGTACATCACAGATATGCTGCATTCCCCGTGCCCTCCCACATTGAAAGGTGTGAATGTGCCTGGTGGGATGTCAGCACACACCCAGCAGGCAGTGCATTGCATTATGATGAACAGGAATGAGACTCTGCAGTGCATGGTTAGCTGAAGGAACAGATATGTGTGGGGAGAGCATGCATCAGGAATGTTCGTCTCCTCCAATAATTGCATCCCAGAGACCTGCCTGTCACAGACATCTCAACACTTTAACACCAAATTAGCGGCTACAGAAAAAAAAATTAGAATTTAAAGCAAGTTTTTTGGTTAAGCATTTCTTTCATCAGGACGATCAGTCGGGTCAAGCATTTGCAACCTGCATTCCTGAGCTAGTAAATGTCCCTGTCCTTAGCTCCATACTTAGCTGGATTTCTCTTTCTCTGTGTTGGAGACAGCAGCCTCATAGTGTGGTCCAGCGGCGCCTCTTGGAAGGCAACCTGAACAAGCTGCGGGGCGATGCCAGGGGTCAGTCTGCACGGGTTCAATCTCCGCTGGCAAAAGACCAGGATGAAAAGATGGAAAAGGGAGATGACAGGAGAAAAGAGACTTCACCCCTGCTAATACAGTGCCAGGTAAGGCAACAACACGGTGCTGCTGATTTCACGGTGATGGCAAATTCTCAGAGTTCCAGCTGCCTCCCTCCCAAGGGCCATGATGAGCTACAAATTGCAAAGCCAGCTGCAGCCAAAGAGAAGAGATTTCATGCATGGCCTCTCCTAGAGTCTGGATGCAGGTTTTCCAAAAGCCAGAGGAAAGCCTTTCTGCTACATGCCTTCTAGTTGCCCATATTTGAAGATAAATTACCTTAAGCACATCTCCTTCCTTTGAAAGCCAGCCTTTCCATGATATGAGGTATTTTATAACTGCACATAGAAGCAAGGAATGTCTCCTTATCACTTGAAGACAGGTGCCTCAAGCCGATCTACATTTAACTAGCTCCAGTCTAGTCTGATTCTCTCAGGTGTCAAAGGACCTCCTCAGAAAGCGGCTAACTGTGCTCCAAATTAGCACAGCTGTGTCTCTTGACGGAAGCAGTATTTTTAGCTCCTTTTTCTTCTTATATCCTCCTATGCAGCAGAGCACACTACTCCCTGGCCCCTGTAGCTCTCAGTGTAATTTCTCCAATTACTTGGAGCCTGTTTCTGAGCAAATACAGGTGTTCTTTTTCTTTAATAGCCTCTCCTTATTGTTCTGCAAGAGGAAATGTAGTGAAAAAGGGTGGGGTTTTTGCCAGGCATGCACTCTGAACAAGGACAGGCATGTACAGGTATTGTATCCCAGGGGCAGTAGCTAAGTCAGTGTTACAGTCCACCAGTCATTCTCTTTTGTGTTTCTTATGGACTGAACCCCAGCTGTCACCCACATTTTATTTTCCCTCACAGAGGAAGGTTAATGAGCATCACAAACAAGGAAATAGGTCTAATGCTGCATGTAACACTCCCTGAATTCTGCATAGGCTTTTCTCTCTTTTTCTGCCCTTCTTAGGAGCCAGTCACTGTCACACTTGATCTTACACTGAAAGAAGGGAAGCTCTCCTCCCTTTCTTTTTGTCTTGCTACTTTTGATGTTCACATTTGTGAACTTCAAAAAGCCTCTCCTGTCAGTAACAGAGCTGTGGCAGGAAATAGGACTCAGGCTGCCAGTTCATTGGAACCAGAGAGGTGAGCTGATACCTTTTGGATATCTGCTTGATTATAGTGCAGTTTTTATTAGAAATGGAGCACAGCCCCAGAGAAGTCTTTTTTTTCCCCTGACTCCTGAGAAAAGATAATCTATCATTTACACACAGGCAAGTATGCTGAAAATCTCAAAGTGGTAACAAATGCATCATCTGCCTTGTAAATGAACTTGACTTGGGAATAAACCCAAATATATGTAGACTTCAGTGATACTGATCCTGAATGGAGATTCAGGCAGTAAGTGTTTTCACTCCAAAAGGTTTTAGTTGCCTTTTAAGTCCCAGAGATCACAGACAGACCTAGTCTATAATAATATGATATGATNCAGCTTCTTGACATCAGTTCTTCAGAACTGACATAATTTCAGAAATCCCAGCTCTTTATAAATAATAATCCTTACTGATCCCTCTTCCCCTCTTTCTTGGAAATTCTCATAATTTACATTTAGATAAAAAATAAAGATTACTGGTAGTAACAGAGTGAAAAATCTGGAGTAGGGATGAGAGTGCGTAAAATGATGAAAAGGCCTCCTAGTCCAAGAAGCCCTGCAGTGCTTATGAGCTGCCTGCATTGTATTTGTGGTATGCTGGACCAAGAACTTTCCTCAGGCTCCTGGTGAGTTCTCTAGGGAAATGATTAGTGGTGAAGAGCTGTTTACACTCAATGAAATTAACTGTTGTTTTCTACAGAATAATCACTGTCCTGTTAATCCTATCAAGTCTCTAACTTGCAGATTTCCCAGCCTGCTCTGAAGCAAAACTCAGTAATCTGCCTAGTGATATATTTTAGGCTTATTATAACAACAGCAGCTCATGCATCTCAAGTCTGCTGCTCCCAAGTGATTCTTTAGCAATTGCTATCCATGCTCCAGGTCTTTTTTCTGATTTGAGAGGATGTGGAGGCAGATGTTTGGCATGCACCTGCACTCTGTGCTTTATCTTGCCTCTCTGCTTAGTCTCGCCACAGCCTTTTCAGGCAGGGCTGATGTGTCAGGGAGGACCAGGCAGCACAGACATTGCAGAGCTCTAAAATCAGAACGGAGACATTTTCCCACAGAATCACGGAATGGTTTGGGCTGAAAGGGGCACTGTTGGCATTGTCTGTTTGCAGCATTCCAGTATTTCTCACAGGAGTTGTTTTCTTCTTTCTAACTACTCACAGATAGCATGGTTTTGAAAATGCAATCTTGGAAATACTGGATGTAGCTCTCTGTGATTATTAATAATCATAAACAGGCTTAGATAAGAAATCAGGAAACTGAGACCTTTTCCTTGACACTGCTGGTGCTGCACTGAGTCCCTCACAGCAGCACTGATCTGCTTAAGGTGTTCAAGCATTTATACTTGTTGGGACTGAGCATAAGAGTAGAGAAGAAGTGGCAGCTCTGTTGCTGCTCCTGAGTGGTTCATGTCACAGAGTGCCACAGTGGATGGAAGAGAAGGAATCACAGGAAAAATACAAATGATAGTAGGAATACAATGAGCCTCCCAAAAGGAAAATTTTGTGGGTGAAGTTTTTTTTTGGCTGGTGGTGAAAGGCAGAGCCTTGGAGAACTAGGCTATCAAGAATAGATATGATTCATCACTGTAGGTAAAGATGTATTCTGTAGATGACAGTTACTCCATCTTTTCCAGTTCCTTTACTAAGCTCTGATCCTCTTTTTTTTTTCCCTGAACCTATTTCTTATTGATGTCCCTGACAACCCTATGTTTTCAGACCCCTAAAATAAATGTAACCTGCTGTTACTTCATCACCTCAGGACTGCCATTAAAGACCTCTCTGCAGAGGGGACAGAAAACAGATGGCAACCACATCTTCTTTTCTCTTTCATGTTCAAAGGAGTAAAGAAATGAAATGAGCAAGGCACTGGGAACTATTCCAGTAAAATCATACACAGGTTACTTAGGTGCAGGGCACAGTATCCTCCTCTGCTAAATGACACCAGCCGTGACTACTGTAGTATCACGTCTTATATCCTTAAAGAGCTATAAAGGAACTTGATGTAAGGCCTACACAAAATAGTAATCTCTTCATTAGGTTGTGTCTTGGATTCAGGAGTCACATATGTTTCCCAGTTATCTTGGGAACTGCCTTAAAATCAAGCTCATTTCAGGTGTGTTTGTCCTGGATGCTCCTGCTTCTCCTTCAGACTTCTCCCTCTGGCAGCTTTTCTACTGAAAAAAAATGTTTAGCTCTGGGATATTGCTCCCTGCAACACCAGAAGGAATGGAAAGATGAAATCCAGAAAAACGAGCACATGCTTGTATTCCTCTAGAAACTTTTGCATATTACTGCTCTGCTAACAAAGTCCATGTGGGTTTTATGAAAAAATTCTCTAATCGTGCATCTCTTGACTGGAATACTGTTAAGTTAAAGTCACTAAGACAAGTGTCTGGGCAACCAAATACAAATGAAGGAAGACAAATTCAAAAAGAAGTGTTTGAGAGCAATTTGCAGAGCACTGGGGAAACCATCATTGTCTTGGATGAACCTTCTGACTACTGCCTAAAACACAACATCTTGGCTATGTTGCTCAGAAAGTCCAAGTCTCCAACACTGTTGGCAGAGTGAATATGTCAATTTTGAGCCTTCAGTAATTATCTGTTGCTGTTTTTTCTAGTGTCAAGGTCAGGCATTGAAAGCGACTGTTAACACTGGGTGTCTACCAAACCTCATCTCCAAAAGGTGTTTCAACCAGCTGGGGTAAGTCTTTGCACAGTATAAAAGGCAGGATGGCAAAAGGAAAAACTATGGCAAGAACCCAGGCACTCTGGATTCTCAGCCCCAGTGATAATTACTGGCAGTTTTGCATGTGCACATGGCTGTTTAGAAGATGCAGAGGGTGGGCTCCAGGAAAAGGCATTAGAGCACTGGCAAAGTTGTGTGCAGACCCCAGACTCTGAGGCAGAGCTGAGCAATTCTGTATGCACGTACTGCAAGGCAAAGCTGCCCAGCTGGTGGCTGGTGGTGAGGTTTTGCTTGTTGAATCTACCTCCAGACATACCGTATGCAAGAAATTCCCC
The DNA here is from genome assembly GCA_013397075.1 of Rhabdornis inornatus. Lineage (NCBI taxonomy): Eukaryota > Metazoa > Chordata > Aves > Passeriformes > Rhabdornithidae > Rhabdornis > Rhabdornis inornatus. Next base: position 80,784 of record VWZS01005303.1, on the reverse strand, counting down.
CTCTTGTGGGCCTGCTCCCAGTGGGACCTAGAACTCCCATCAGTGGAAAGTCCTGGCTGTCCTCCACTTCCTCTGCTTGAGTCAGTAACACCTCTTGTGTCCCACAGGCTGGAAGAAGTGTCTGCCATGGACTGTGGAGACCTCTCTCTTCCCATCCACAGCGTTGTTGGCCGAGTAGAACATATGGAATTGCAATTTGGCCAGGAGACAGTGCTGTGTTCAGCACTGGTTGTAGGTGAGAGTGCCAGCCCCTCCTCTCCCTTGTTTCTCCTGTGTCCCTCCCTCTTGCCCTGCCAAGGCCATTTAAAGGACCTTTGGAAAAAGCATAACATGGAGGAAGGTTGGTGATGTGGCCACCTCACTGCAGGCCAACATCATCATACATGGTGAATACCCTCAATGTAACTAAAGGCAAAGGGCATAGGAAGGGTACAGAGAAGACAGAAGACACTGAAAGTGGAGAAAAATTACATGGTTTTTCAGCCTTAACTAAAGATGTGAAAAATTCTCATTTCGATTCTAGAAAGGGCCTTTCATAAAATTCTGCAAATGGCATGATTAATCCTCTGGTGCCTTATGTTCTCCTATGGAATGGGCACTTGTATCTCTGGCTGGCTGGAAGTCATCAGAGAAAGTAACAGAGGGTAGAGTTAATTTCCTAGAGTGCTTCTCTGCATGCTCCTCTGCCTCTGCTGCAGGGAGCATCCTGAAAGAACCAGGAAGCCCGAGAGTGCTGAGTGTCCTTCAGTGTCCTGAAGCAGGACCTTTTGAAGGAAGGAGCCATAGGAGACAAGGTCAGGCCAGTGGGCACTGAGGCAGACCCAGGAAACAGCAGAAAGGCTGCATGTTCTGCATTTACATCAAGCCATGCATATGCTGAAAACAATGTGGTTGTCTTTTTTCCCCCCATTCTTTCTTGCAGCTTTATCTTCTTGCTGTAATCTGCTTCCACAACTTCAATGAGTCCTGTTCATCTTCCAAGGCCTCTCTTGCTCCCTCTTTTCATGCACATTCTTCCAACATTCCTAAGCTATCTAGAAAGAGCTCCTCTTACACACTCCAGCTTGCTCTTCTCTCCTGGTTTCCACTCTGCTTGTTCTTGCCCTTTATGGGGAATCTGTAGTAGTACCAGCACAGGTGAATTTACCCTATAGCTACTACCTACTACCCATTTTGTTGGGACATGGAAATGGCTGCCTGGAAGGAGCAGAATTGCTAGACCTGTGTCTTACATCTTCCTGTGCACACAGTGCTCTCACTTATGTGGTTATAAATAAATTACAGACACTGGTTACAGGGCAAGCAGGCCTCCAGGAGACACCGGAAGTGTTAATGACATTACAAGTGGCTGCTCATTCCTGCAGACTCCAGGACCTGGAAATTCTTCCTTAGCTGCCACTTTAACTCCTGGCATCTTCTATGTTTACTGAAACTAAAGACTTGCAGCAGTTACAAGTAGGACAGACAAGTTACATGGAAAAAAAACCCACCTTAATAAAATTATTTAATAAGATCAGATAGATGGCAGCCATTAGGTGCAGGCTTTGGTCAGACAACTGAACCAATAGCCTGCTTGCACATGACTGGCCCCTTTATCCCTTCTCCTCTCCATCTTCCCATGCTTGTTGTCCCCTGATTCACCTGCTGCTTGCCTTCTGACTTTTGTCCTTCCCTTACACAGCCCACAGTAAGTTTTATAGGATCTCACAAGCCCCTTCCGATATCTCATATTAAGTTTCAAACAATCACACAAACCCCCTCATATTTATCTCACAGTAGTTATGATAATCATGGTTTCCTTCTCTTATCAGCTGCAAAGTTCATTCTGACCATCTTCAGGACTGTGTCTAAAAAGCTCCTTCAAAGACTCATCAGTGAGTGCAAGAAGAGAGAGATTTATTATTGTCACTGTTACCATCTGCTTGTTAATGTTGGTGTGTTTAACTCATCCATTTCTTTGTTATTTTTTATCTGCTTTATATTGAACAGACTATAACCATAAAAATTTATGAATCAGATGGTCTTGTATTTTATCTCCTTTTACAGGAGAGACACACTTTCTTTAATGAGGCACTATTACATAATTGAAAGCCTGATCAGTCTCTCCTCTCTTCTCAGATGATGAAATGCTGGAGTTTTGCATTGGCCTCCAGACTCTGTTGTCTCTCAAGGTAAGGAACAGCTCCTTGCTTATCGCAAGCCTCCTCTCAGGAAGCTCTCCAAGATCTAGTTGTTGTAAGCATCAGAATTACTTAATGTCCAGATCTCTGAGGGCAATGCTTGTTACACAGCTGCTTAACCGGGTGTAGTATGCTCCGAGACACTGATTCCCTTCCAGTCCTTCTCAAAGGTTTTAAGAAAGCAAGCACTCAGTAGGATACTATCACATCTCCCATTGTCTGTACTCCTGCCATAGGTTGCAAGTGGCAAGAGGAAACTGAAGGGGAGATAAGAAAAGGAACGAGTTAGACCCGTGTTGCCCTTTTAAGGCAGATGAGAACAAGCTCTGCCCTTGCTTTAAGCCAAATGAAACTGTATGATCACATTCAGTGTCCAACACTTGCTGGCAATGAGTGGAAAGAGTCCTCTCCTTTTGTCAGCTTGGCTCAGGGTCAGTGCTCTGCTGAGCCTGGCTCCTGGGTGGCTCATGATATGGCTGCGGCAGGCTGGCTCCTGTCTGTCACACATTAGTGGCCACATGCCAGGCTCATAAAACAGGAAAAACAATGGGTTGAATGGCTGAGTGATGTGAGGACATCAACTCAGAGAGGGTCATAGGAAGAAGGGAGGGAAATGGCCCTGTGGAGGGCTTGGGAGGTTAATCCTATTACTGGGAACTGGAGGAAGGAGGCAGCATGTGGGATAGGGAAGGAAAACTAAGGTCTCTACAAACCCAGAGAGGTGTTACAGGTTCTCCCCAGTCATACACATCATGAGGTTTACTGTATGAAATGTCCAGCAAGTAACTGTCTCTCTCCTTTAGTGTTGCATCGACTTGGAGGAAGGAGTCCTGAGATGTAAAGCACTGAGTCAGGAGCTGCCTTTTCTACATGCCTCTGAAGAGCCTGGTCAGTGACTGGCTGCATTCCCCATGTCTGGAGACTTGCTGCCACGAGAGAGAGATGAGGGTGAGGCTCCCATGCCCCTAACCTTGCTGAGTTCTAGGCTGAGGTATTCAATGGGGAGTGAGAAAAAGGCAAGTGGGTGCTGGAAGCTGTCATTGGGAGTGCCTCAACTTGAGATACCCCTCCTTTCAGTGGACCCTCTTGCTTGTCCTGATGTGCCAAGTGGGCATTTTGTTCTTGTTCTGCTATTTGGCCCTAGTCACTCCAATTTCTGGTTCTGTAATAAATTTATGCTACCCTTCTAATGACTTTACAATACACTCTGTTCACAAGAGAGTCTCTGTGAACAATCTCCAGTTGTTCTATTGGCAAGAGAATAGCATTTGCTCCAAAGACCGCCAAGGATTACCACAAATGTTTCCCTTCTCATTGCCTCAATGCCAGTGTACACCAGTCCTGTTTCTTTATTGGAAGGGCTCTGTTCCCTTTGCTTGTACTCTGGGAAGCTGGATTTTGCTGCTTTTTTCTGGCTCAGAGCAGAACAGAAGTATTTTCTTGGGAAAACTTTGTGGCAAAAACAGTTTTAGAGTTCTCAGTTCCAATAAACCTTTGCAGAAATGTTGAGTGAAGACACTGAAAGCACTGACAGGGGCTTGGGCTTCGCCATTGCATCCCTAGGCACTAAGCTATATTATATGAATGGCAATGCTTACCATCTCTTGGTGTTATACCCTGTAACTAGACTTGCACACCCTGTTCTTCTGGTCAGGCCACTCCTCTCTGCACTCCAGCTTCTAGAGCTACACCCCTGTTCCCTCTGCTGCTTCATCGGAGATCCTGCCACTCAGTTTAAATGCCATGATGAACTACAGCACCGAGTCTTCTGCTCTGTCAGCTCCTTTCTTTCAACTTGAAATCCAGTGATTAAACACAGACACATCATCAGCCTCAAGTCCTGCCATCACACAGCCCATCAACTTTGCTTCTCTTGCACAAAATGAGAACTTGTAGTATCAGCTCATCTGGAATGTTAAAGGTGATTATTAAGTCACTTAACACTTGGGTTTATTTAATTTTTTTTTTTCAATTTCCATCCTAAAGCATAGCTGTATTAAAAATACATAATCTATTCTTAAATAGCTCTAGGAAAAATGCACTAGATCAGGAGTTGTTCCATGCCTCATGGCTACTGATTCACTATCCAAACTGCAAAATGCACCTTCATCTATCCTTAAAATGCTATGACAATCCCATTTTGCCTATTTTCCTGGATGAAACACCACTGACTCTCTTCCTTTTTTGTCAAACTGGTCATTGTCCCTGTTGTGCTTCTGAAAAAATGTGTGTATGCAATTTTTCCTTTTTTTTTTTTGTTTGTTCTTTTCTCTACAGCTGTACGCTGTAGTTTAACATATACTAAGGATATCAGAGTAAAGCCTGGCTGGTATGATTTGGGATTCACTTACCAGAGATAGTTGGCATGACTGGCATCTGCTGCTCCTACAGGGAGCAGCAGATTTTGCTGTTAGTCATCATATTTTGCAGCTTCTGAGACATTCCTTGACTTCTTTACCACTCTTCTACTTGTGCATCTGACTATTTCTGGCTGCATGAACTGCTTTCCATGAATCTCTTGAGTGACACCAACAGTTCTCTTGTTTAGTCAGGAAAACATGCCTACTCGATGAGCCTGTCTTCCAAAGTAGCAGTAATTCCTCCTGGATTTGTATCACTTGCATGCCTGACTGGCTTCTCAAACCCAGGGGTCTAGAAAGCTCATGCTTGTACTAAACCATCTTGTATTCTAGCTGCAGTCTATGTGGTACCCAGTCCAATTCTGCTGACAAAATCTTGCTTGTGATAGACAAAACATCTGCTTCTATATGCATCAACTCACCCAGTTTCCAACTCTGATTGCCCTCTAAAAACAGCATGTAGAACAAGGGCAAATAATCTATACAGACAGAGACCATGTCCATCACAAATCTTATTACTTGTTAACTTCTATGATTCATTAAAAAAAAGCCCTCTAAACCACAACCCAAAAGCTGACTTTAGCCCTAACCCAAACAATAAACCCTAACAATGACCCTAAATCTAAGATGTAGAGCACTAAATCCTAATCCTAACTTTAACCCCTAAAACACTCTAAAACTTAATTCTAACATCTAAATCAAATCACCACCCCCTAACTATAAAACATTAAACATAACCCTCTAAATTTGACACTAGAACCCCAACATTTACCACCCGACTTTAAACTCAAACCAGAAACCTAATCATAAAGACATTAACTAATCTCAAAACCTAACCATAATCTCCAACCCTAAACTCTAAACATTAAGGTAACCCCAGCCCCTAAACCTAAACACCAAGGCCTAAACCTAACCCCTAACTCTAAACCTCAAACCATATACCAAAACCTAACCTCAACTCTAAACATATCCGTAACCCTACAACTAACCACAACCACCTAACCCTATCTGATGGCTTTTGTAATTTCCCACAAGGGCCTGCTTCCCTCCAGAGTGCCCTGGGGCTTTTGCTGAGTTTTGCTTTGCTGCCCTGCTGCCTTTCAGAGTGTCCCAGGGCTTTTGCCAGGCTTTGCGAGGTCCATATGGGGCCCTGCTTCCCTGTCGAGCACCACAGGGCGTTTGCTGGGCTTTGCAGACGCCCAGGCAGGTCTCTGCTGCCTTCCGGAGTGTCTGACAGCTTTTGCTGGGCTTCGCTGGTGCCCACAAGTGGAAGGGAAGGGAAGGGAAGGGAAGGGAAGGGAAGGGAAGGGAAGGGGTCACCAGCATCTCTAAGTCCTGGCCACTTCCTTGTGAGGGGAGTGCCTGGTGTCAGTTTTGCAGCTGGGCTCTAGCTAGGGCAAGGGTGTAGGTGAGTAGGAGCCTTCAGACTGAAGCCAACAGGAATCTTTCCAATGATTTAAAAAGTCTTGGATGGGATCCTACAGACAACTGCCATGACTTTGAGTTGACAATTCTGTTTTGACTACTGCCTGTCACTTGCAGCCCTGCAGATATCTGTACACTAGCCGCTGCTCAAATTCACCAGGTGCTGTTCCTACATGTCTGTCTTGAAATAACTGCTTTTGCTCACATCCAGAACATCCCCCAGCCTTTCTGTGGTTCACATGCCTCATATTCTAAACCACTAGCAGTTTGGGCTCCTCTGTGAATTAATGTGCTAGAGTAGGTGAAAATCTCCAGCCTTATCTATTCCTCTCTTCTCTGCTTAATGACTCGTTCTTTGCATTCTCCTTTCCTTCCGCTCACACTGGTGAGTAAAAATTTCCTTCAAAAAGGAATTATTTTCTTTTTAGAGAATCCTTTTAACACTCGACTTGTACCCTGGTTGCTAATACACTCGCACATTGCGCCACAATCTAGCCAGCCTTTCCTCTTTGTTGTAAACAACTGCATGTATAAACTCCCAGCCACAGAGAGGATGTTTCCAAGAAAGCACTAAATTAGCGTGAGTTCTTCTGTCAGCTCTGAAATCAGCTCCAGGGCAGAAGACATGCTCTTCACCTTCCCCTCTCCATGTCAGTTGAACATAGAGATCCACTCAGTAGAAGTCTCCTTCATCCAGACATTGAGGAATCTGTTGCCAACAGTTATCTTTGAACTTCCCCATCAAGCTTTGCTGCAGGCAAAGCTTCCAGAAAAAAAACCATTTATATGACTAAATGAGAACTGCAGGTCATGATGCCATGGCAGACACCTCACTTCAACCCATTCACTAAGTCAGTTGTCAAATCCTACGGGGTCAGTAGCTGCCTTCCTCACCAACACAGCTCCTGGTGGGTTTTCATCTCCCCAAGTGACTTGGCATAAAATGACACACTCTTACTGCACTAGACACGTATATTCTGAATTTTAGCCCAAAGATCTTTTTCTTCCTCCAAAGCATTTTTGTGTCATTACATCTGAAACACAGCATCTATTGTGAAAGAAAGAAGTCTTGGCTTTAAAATGTGATTGCAAAATAGAACTTACATCATCTCAAAGAAGCCAACTCAACTCCCATCTACGAACATGGTAATTTTTAAGTCTTCCAACACTGGGGAGCACAGTAAGTAATTTTTGAGTGGGCTGGTAATGCTGAAGACTGTCTTAATTGTAGTTTCTCTTGGAAAAGCTTGTTTTACATATACACTTTCCTACTCCCAATTCCAGTCATCTCTATTGCTTTTGGGGGATAAAGGGAACAAAGTAATAATCTAAAGGTCTTTTTCACTGAAGATCAAAGAATGCTAACACTTTCATACAGAAAGCAGAAGTTCAGTGCAAACTGCCAGCTCAGAATAAGGACATAAGCACATCCTGTATATATCCAACACTGGCTTCCTCATGATGAGGCCTGTCCCTTCAATATAAAAAATGGAATGTTATTATTTTAGGGATAATCTCTTTGAATCACCTTGCTGGTCAGTTCCTATCAGGGCTGCTTTCTAATAGAGTGGGCACAGCAGTTGTGGAAAAGTCTGCAGGGAAACACCTGCCATGGCAAATCTCTGGAATAGTGCGCAATACACCCAGGGGTGGGGAGAAGGACTTCTGTTTTTCCTGAGAACATGCACTCTGCCAAAGCCATAATCAGGACGACTTCCAGGAGCTTGGGGTAACTTGGTTTTGAACAGAATGGGAGCTGCAGCCATCCATATTCCCAGAGGCTTGCTCCTTTTTTCACTAGCAGCACGTGAGCTATGGCATTGAAGACCATTGAACCACATACCTACATTTGCATTCAATCCTCCTGTCAAGAGACTCCACTGGCACATGCCAGGATACATCTGAAGAGTTATAGAAATAACTAAATTATAGCAGAAAGATCATAAAAACAAGGGCAGGGATGGAGAGCAGATTTATTACATCTCAGGAAAATAAGGCAACCCTCTCCCTTTATTTTTTTGCTAGTAAATTGAGCATCAGAACCAAAGCCATGAATCATTTATCTGCAAATACCCCCAGTGCCTGTGAATACTGTCAGACTCCTCACTTGCTGTGTGCTGGCCCTGGGACATACAAAGGTGTCCTGCAAATGCTGCCCTGTTGAAAAGTTTCCCAGCACCAGCAAGTTATGCCAATCTGCTAGAGTAAGATACAGCAAACAACAGTTTCTGCTGTGTGGGAAGGAACCACTTCTAATTCCAACTCTGTGGCTTGCGTCGGCTGGCAAGGACAAACAGACAATTAGTTACAAAGAAAGTATAATGTAACTCCATCATTCCAGAGACAGAGCCTTAAGCGGCTCCTTTCCTGAGAAGATGGGCACTGCACAGAAAAACTGTTGCCAGTGGAAGTAGCCTCAGTAACAGACTTCAAGAAGTATTTGGCACTGAGGAGTTCAAGGCAGGAAAAAATAAGGAAAGCCATCCTTTGGCCAAGGAATGGTACAGATGTTCAGTTAATTCTTCTGTAGACACTTCTCATTTTCTCTTTGTGCACAAGGGGCACAGGAGCAAAATGCATCTGCAAGTTATTATGTGCTGCACGCAATATAAAACTGTCAGGGGAAGCCCTCAAATGTTAGTATTTTTTCTCTCCAACGGTTTTTAAGAGCTGAAAAGTTTTGGGGAACAGATGTTTTTGTAGTGTCTGTATCTTCTCACCTCTGCTTTTCATAGTGTGCATTGCCTGGGCTTGCACAGCACACAGCAATGTTATCCTCAGGCCAGCAAAAGAGGGTTGGGGTGCGCAAATGGCCCTGCCCAACATTTGCAATGCTTTTGCCCCATTTTCTTTTAAAGATGGTTCTTAGAAAAATGTCATCTCTCTCTCAGTAACCCTTTCCCATTCTTTCTTAACAATTAATAGTCCAACAGTGTATCAGTTTGACCTTCCTTTCTTGGAAATCATTTGACCTGTACAGCAAAGTCTGTTTTGCATAAAACAGTTCCAGCCATATGCACCCATTTGTACATCCCTTGCGCTTGTGTTGCTAAGAAAGGTTTATATTTGGTGTTGCTAATAAAGGTTTATATTTGGCATTGCTAATAAAGGTTTATATTTGGCATGGACAGACAGGACTCAGTTGTTCTGTTACGGGTGTAGGCCATCCTATTTCCCTGCCAGGTCCTATTTGCCAGAAGCAATGGCGATGATTCCTGTTGGGATGGGTGGTTGCACATCTCTTGTCAAAAGAGCTGACAATCAGTCGAGGTTACAGTCTAGGTCTGACAAGCTTCAAGACAAACTCCTCACTTTAGCCCATGAGTAGATGGTCCCTGAGGTATCAGTTCTCCACAGCTCACAGACTCAAGCCTTGCTGCACTCAACACCACCGTTAATAAGCCCTATTATTAATTCAAAGGCCCTGCCTGAAGAGTCCAGTTTTACACAAGCATTTAGTACGACAGGGGAACATTTAAAACTGCTTCTCAGCAAGGCCATTAAAATGGAGAGAAACTTCTACTGCAGTTAGAGAGTCCGAAGATACAGTGGCCTGAGAAGCAAGCTAGCAGGTACAGAGCAGGTCACACCATTTCACTGCTCCATGCCCCAACTTCCACTGCTACCAAACACAGAGGACAGCACTGTCCTCTGAAAAGCTTATATAAATCTACAGAGGGAAATTGCAAAGAACAGCCAAGGCTTATTATGTAAAGATCCTGCCCTTCTACCACACAGGGCTGCTTCAACAACAGTCACTTTGACCCAAGGGCAAGACACTCCTTTTCTCCATACAAAGCATTTTCTCCCAGTTAAGGCTGCCCTTGGATATTTGGCAGAGTAAAGCACAGCAGGTTTTCAACTGCCTGCAGGATCTTTAAATGCTGCCACTTGCTCCAGATCACTAAATTGTATTTGCTGTGACTCAGGCTGCTCTAAGGGCAAAGGGACAGCTCCATCCATCACACATGTCCAATAAAACATCACACAAGTGAGAGGGGATAATTGATGCCAACCATCAGGTAAGCCTGCTGCCCCTTTCCTAACAAGCTGAGTTAGGCAACGGACAAGATAAGAGAGGAAAAGCACAGTAACAACAGCATGTGGAAAGGTTCATGCCTGGGCTTTTGCAGATGAGCACCCCTTTACCAGACTCCTCATGCCAGCCAACAGAACATCACTTCCAGCCCACCTCTTTCAGTTGTGAGGACTCAAAGCATGACGCTCTCCACAAAAAGAGGTAAGAGTGGCATTTCCACTGTTTATTGTGGGATGGCCAAGCTCTCCTAGCACCACCAACCCAGTCAGACTGGTCTTACTGACCACTTCACAGCTGCTTTGTTAAGTCACAGCCTTTTCTTGGATGACCCTGCCCAAGGAGATGGAGACAAGCAATGACTCTTGACTAGAGCTGGTTTTGCTGGAGCTGCTATCTCTCCACACCTTATTAGTGCAAGTTGTACATGTCTCCAGCTACTCAGAACAGGTGATTTGTGAGAAATTGCTTGGCAGAAGAGCAGCAGCAAGGACAAACAATGTATGGCTCTACTTTAAATACACCTAAGTGGGAGAGAAGGCCCTCACCTGCACCCTAACTCAGTTCCTCCATCTCCAATTCCTGCACTGTGATCCTGCTAAGAACTCGCAAGAATTCAATTTTAAGAGTAGGTCAAAATGGAGACTTGGCTCAGCTGTTATCACCACCTCTAACCTCACTGCGCCTTCACAGTGACCAGTGGAGCACTTTATTAGTGAGGAATACGGAAACTGGCAACAGAATGCCTGCCTATGCGCAGGATCCTTGGCCCTTTCTGTTCTTGTAGCTGCCTCAGCTAAAGGCAAACTAACCCACCAAATACAGGCAAGCCTATAGCCAAGAACATCACTTCACAGCCTGTAGACCCGTTCCTGTTTGCAAGTTTTGACAAGATAGGGAAAGAATAGTCATCTTCATCAGATGCCCAATTCCAGCTGCAGAAGAGTTTGTGCTGGCATTAAAGATGTGAGCCTTCTTGTTATAAAGGATCCTGGATGCCACTGCAGTGGGCAGAAGAATCCATTCCCGCAGGATCCTGCGAGGGGCTGCTGAGATGGTATTTTTCAGGAAAATAGAGTGTTTTGTGAATCAGGTTTCTGACAGCAGAAACATCACTTTTGTCTAAGGAAAAGAGAGAAAACCAGTTGTTAGGCATTCCCATCAGGCAGTGTGAAAGCCTCTTCCTCAAGAGATACTCTAGTTCCCAGCACAACATCTGACAGTAGCCCTTCCTCTCCTCCTTTCTGTACACCCTCTGCTCTTTCTGCACTCACCTATACCCAGCTCCTGCAGGAGACTTCCAAACTCTGGGTCACAATCCAGGATTTTCAACAGGTTGGTGGACTCCATTCTCTCTAGCTGCACATCCCAGTAGATGTAGATCTTCTGGCTGAAGCTAACATAAACAAGGCAGGGACTGTTGCTCCCTTCTTTGCATGCATAGAGGCCTGCAGAAAGCAGAAGTGTGGAGATCTGACTACTGAAATGAAAGAGAAAGCAAATAATTGGCATTTCATGATGAGGTACCAAAGCCGTTAGCGGAAAACAGCAAGCACCTGGGAAGAGATATGGGCCTGGGTATACAAAGTCCCTTTGAGACAATTCAAGAAGCTGTCTCTGAACTGCACAAAGCTTGGGGATTTGCAAGCTGCTTCCTGCAGGTCTGAGAGAAGGGACTGAGCAGAGACAAAACTCAGGCTGGTTCCATGGGCTCCTTATCTCCACTTAAGAATGGCTTAGAAGTCTGCAAATTAAAAAAGCAGTGTGGAGGACAAGAACTACTGTAGTACCTCCATATAGAAAAAAACCCAAGCAACCATGCACAAGCCTCAGCATCACCTTCTCTCACCCTTACTTTTCCCAGATGCCACCAGAGGAAAGACTAGCTGGGCCTTCTGCAACATGCACACAGGGAAATTATTCCCCACTGCAGGCAGATAAAGGATTCTGGGTCTCTTAAATGGGAATAGTAGGTTTGAGGGGAAAATGTTGTGAGGACTGGCTTTGCAGTCAGGCTTCCCACCTGCACAGAAGGCACTGACATTCTCATCTGCTTGGAATCTGGCCACAGTCCGATTGTGGTCAATGATGTACGTCTGACCGTCCCATGCACAGGCAACCACCTCCTCGTGCCCATTGCCCTGCAGGAACCAGAGGACTGCATATCACACAGGTGTCACCCACTCCCAAGGACAGCCAAGAATCTTTCTTGCTGATTCAGAGACACAATACTAACTAATGTCTAGATGTCACTTCTGGACATCTCATCCAGATAGTTTGCATTTGGAGCTCATCTCTCTTCTATATGGCAATCCTTATGTACTGTAAGAGCTTTTAGATAATCAGGGTATTAGCAGTGAGCAAAACCATTCAGCTTTGCAGTAAGATTGAAAAACAGCTGAGGGACAAAAGTTTACGAATGGATAAATTGATGCTGGGTCTAACAGGCAGACACAGCTCAACCTCTTGCAGCTGGGCAGACTGACCTGAGTGCAGAAAGTACTGCTACAGTCAGAACACTGTGTCATCCTGAGATAATCCCAGTCTTTTCCAGCTGAGCCATACTCCTTCTGCCCTTCCTAAGTTCATATACACAAAGCCATGCTGAGTTTTTGTCTTCATCTCTCCCAGGCTTACTCAGATACTCACTGTAACATCCAGCTTTTCCAGAGCAAAGAGCTGGTGATCAACCTGAACAGACCAGAGCAGCTTGTCTGCTCCCTCCATCAGTTTCAGAGTTCCTGAAGAAAGAAAGAAAAAAAAAAAACTGTCTTGAAAACAATAAAGGAGAACAAAATGTTTGCTAATGCTACGCCCTAATCCTTCAACACTCAGGGCTGCTGAGAGTCAGTTGCTAATAGCACAAGCATGGTCTTGGCTGCGAAATCCATATTGGACACTTGACCCCACCTACCACACTCCTATTATCCAGATATACTGTGGCAGTAATGGGCAGGGGGCACTGGCCATGAGAGAGTAGAACATAAACAAGCACCTATCCTCACAGTGCTGCCTTCATATAAAATATGTCAGCAGAAGGAGTCTTTGAATCAAATTCTCTTGCCTGATCCTTGAAGGGTTTCTGAAGCCCAGCTTCCCTTTCTTTCAAAAATCAAAAGCACTGAGCCCCCGGTTCCCTGCTTTGAATTAGTGACAGGCCTTGGTTGCCCCACAGGTCTTCTTCCAGGACAGTGGCAGGACTTACCATCCAGAGTACAGAGGGCAAAGAGACCCGAGCCACTATTCTCACTGGAGCCTGTAAGTGCAAAAGAAAATTATTGGAATTGATGCCATTTTGTAAACCTTGTCCCCTCCCTCTCCTGAAAACAATAAAAAAGATCCAAGCCAAGCTGATCCATGCTGCCTCCTTTCCTTGCCCAGCTGTGTGCAAGACAGCACTGACAAATGTCACTAATTAAATCTGAAGAGGAGAGTCCCTTGACCACCTGGCTGCTTCAGCCCTTAAGTAAACTCTCTACCTAGCTACTAAAAAAAAAAAAGACATGCAAGGTCAAGTTTTAAAAATATGGCACTCTCAGAGAGAGGACTGGAGCTGTATTCAACTAAAGCTGCATTTAATCCTTTCAGTGACAATGTAGGAGAGGCACTACTCCCTGAGGAGGAACCCAGGAAACCTGGAAGTCAGGGGCAAGCCAGCAGAGCTGAAAGCAAGCAGGCAGCTTTTCCCCAGAGTGGGTCAACAACATGAGCCTACCTGCAGTGCCTATAGAAAGTTCTAAATTACAGCCCCCTGCACTCTCCCAGGCTGCAAACCACCCAATTTCTGCAGATCAGCCTAAAGCAAAGCCAGCTGGTTGGGTGCTTAACTGTCCCTAGAGACCTGCACCCAGACAGGCTCTGATCCAGGAGATCTGCTGTTGTCCCCCTTGGAAACTGGTCAGCATGGCACTCTTCAGCTGTTATTGACGGTCCAGCATTAATGGGCTTTTTTACAGCCTGCTCTTCATCCCTTATTCTGTGTGCCTTCATTTTTCACAGACATCTCTCAATAGATGCAAGGCTTCATATGCAGTGAATAATTGATTTCATGCTCTGCTGACCATGTTGCTCACAGCAGCATCAGAGATGCTGAAAACATGACAAGCTTAGGAACTGGGCAGGAAAGGTCCTCTGAGGAATGGGAAGAGGGTGGGGTTCAATGGATTGCTCTTGTGCACAAGCTCTAATTACATTGGACAGGCTGAATCATTCTCAGCACTGCAGGAGGCAATACTTGGGCAGAGCAAATACAAGAGAAAGTGATCCCTACTCGGAGTTTTCTGCCTTCTGTTATTCCCACATATTCCAAGGGGGAGTGAAAGCTTATTCCCCATAGGTACCAAAGGAAGGTTGAGCAGGTGCACCAGGCACAGGTCAGAGCACAAGGAGTTACAGGAGGGAAGCAGTGGCAGAGTACAAGAAGAGTCTGGACACAAGAGCAGTGTGTCAGGGCTGAGAGAAGCTGGCGGCTGTGCAAATTTTAAGTACAAGACCTGAACACAAGCCAGTGGAAGATGACAGAGGACAATGATATAGATGAAATACGGAAGCAGCTCTGGAGAGGTTGGGGCTGCACAGGAGGAGGAGGAACAGCACAGAGCCACCAGAAATTGAGATTCAAATGCTGAAAAGCAAGAACAAAGATGAGGCTGTGGGAAGGAAGAGATGCATCTAGGGAATAAGATGGAGGCATAAGCTGCAGCCATGCAGAAGCAAGGATCAAGGACATCTGTAGAAGCACAGCATGGCAGCCATTCAAACTGACTAAATGCAGGTCAGCAGAGACTGCAGAAAAACTCTCGTGCTGAGTGAAGGATAAGGGCTACCTAGGGAAGGACAAAGGCTATAAAAAGCTCACATGCAAATATCCAACTGTCTTCGGGAGCTGGCTAAGAGAAGCTGAGATCTCTGTGCTCTTGCAGCTGCCTCTCACAGTTATTTTTCTACCACAGGAAATCTGATTTAATTCTGGACTGATGTACTGAAAAACCATCAGGGGCAACTGCTGGGCTGGAGACCCCAAGCTGCTGATCTCTCACCTCGGGCAATGCTACCAATCAGATGAGTGGAGACATTCTTGTTGTGAATCCGTCCAGATGTTTGGTGTAGAATCACATCTCGAACAGGGGCCTCACTAGGGAGAAGAGAGAGACAACAAGGAAAAGTTAGGGAACCACACCTGGGACTATCTCAGAACAATTTCATGAGCAGTGTATTCCAAAGCTCTACAAATCCAGACAGTGACAGAGTTAGTGAACAGGTTGAGCCATTTAATGGTAAAGGAAAATAATGCATGCCACCCTAGGTATTAAAGAAATGCACCAATTTTTTAAAACATAAACTCAGATTTGATGCATCAAAAAAAAAAAAAGGCTCAAAAAAATCAGTAAGGCCTGTACTGCAATGAAGAAGAAAAAGGACAATTTTTATTTTTACTGCTACATAAGCCTGGCTGCTTTTCTCTCAAAGTGTCTGCCCAGACTGAACAGGTTGATGAGAGACCACATCTGGGCCTGGCTTCTGGCTAACAGGGTACCATTCCACTGAGTTCTCTAAGACATCAAGGACACTTGCCTAGGTCCCCTCCTGCTGCAGTTTTTTGTGTCTGCCTTGAAATCTCACAGAATACCACAGAAGCACCCAAATTCCCCACCAGGGTCCTTCCAGCACCAAGACATAACAAGCACCTAACTGCTTATCCTGGTTGCTGTGGTTGTGATTTACAGCACTGGCTGCCAGGTCTCATTCGGAAAACTTCTAAATGCCTCACCTGCAGAAAACAAGTGAATGAGCCCAGTTTTATCCTGGGCTTCAGATGTATTTGGTTTGGCCCAGTCTCTCAGCTGTTACCCTGCAATCTGATGACCTTTCTCTGGAAATCTAGGTCACTCATTTCCCTACCTTAGCTCCCAGCAGTGAGGAATCCTCAGGGAGCTGTTTTTGCCACTCTCCTTGCCCAATTCCAGAAGAGAATGGGACACAAGGAAAGCAGCAGTACTTATCTTTGTGATAGAGACATGAAGAGTGTTCATGGAAGCTTGGGTGCAGGTGGGCTTAAGTGATGAGGTGCCAGCAGCACAGAAGGTCACCAAAGCAAGGAGAGTGACAGCACCCCCTGCTTCATAACAGTGATGTGATGGCACCCCCTCGTAACAGGCATCCATAGTGGCATGTGCTCATGTACCCCTGCAGGAACACCCTCACCTGCTCGGGCCAGATCCATCCCTTCCTGTGGCTGCATCCCGCTGCTCCATGTCCCAGGTGCACAGCAGGATGGCATAGCCACAGCCTGGCTGTGACACCATTAGCTCTGGTGAGCCATCAGGGCCTGGGTTCACAGACAGGCTGTCCACCTACAGTGGCAGAGGAAAAACACAGATAGAGTCAAGAACTCCAAAAGGTTTACGGTGCTCCTTGCAACTAAATTTGAATATGGCGAATCTTCTGATAGAGCTGAGCAGCAGCTGAACAAATTCAGCTAGAAGCAAAATATCCAAATTCAGTAAAAAGTTGGTTCCCTACTAAAAGCCACTTTAAAATAACACTAGTACTTCCCACTAATGCTCTCCCATCGGCATGAGCAACTGCTTCTCAGACCAACCCACCAGCTGTACAGAGAAATTGCTAGGCAAATCTCCTCTCAAGCCATCAACATGACAATTGTTTTGTTCACAGGACAGAGATTCTGTGCTTCTCATCTTGAAAAAGCCACCTCTTGAAGACTGTATGACAAGTACTGCCCCGAACATCCTTTTTCCTTACCTGACCTTCCAGAAGCCATTTCTTCAACAGGATCAACTGCCCGGAGACATGATCTGAATTCTCTGACGAGTCCTCCCAGCGGAAGGCACGGACCACCCTGTCAGTGTAACCCACAACCAACTCACACTTCCCATCTCCATCTGCAGGGAAGAGAGAAAGACAGACCTTCTCAAGCCCTAAGACATGCAGAAACCATTCTGCTGGTTTCTATAGTTAGCATCCCTGAGGATCCCAACCACGTAATGAAAGCTTGCACTCCAGAAAAATTCCTGAAGTTCTTTTTTTCTCCTTTCCATTACTTGGCTGTGGTTTGTTGGAGTGTCTGTTTCAACAAGACAGTAATTTCCTTCTGCAAATTTGCCCCCACCTTTTCTCCCCACTGCCTCACACACAAACTCTTTCACCCTGCATTCCCACACCAGCTCTGTGGCTCACCAATGTCATTGATGAGCATGACCTTGGTGTTGGCAGGAATGTGCTGCTTGAACACTGGCTTCTGCTCTTCCGCCCCTGCCAACTCATGGTGGCCTGAAGCATCTGGGTGTTTTGAGTTCAGAGAAGTCAGGTCAAAAAGATGAAACCAGCCTTCTGCACTCACCGCCACCACGAAATTCTGTGAGGGAGGAGAAAAACCTTTTGATTCTTCCTATTTTAGAAAGTGCAGAAGCTGTCCCACAGCACGGCAAAGGAGGACACAAGGGTAGATCGATCAAGATCAGTAACTGCTACAGAGGGAACAGGAGGTTTTGGGCCAGCACACAAACTTCTCTGCTACTGGTAGGGTCCAAACTTCTTGTTCATCTTTGTCAGACTACAGTTTCAAGCTGGTATGTGTGCAATTCTCAAACAATGTGTGGCTTTCTCAATGCCCATGTCAGTTCTGCTCTCCACTAGAGGAAACAGCTACAGTATTTCAAGCAGGGTGCCTGAACTGGGACCTTTGGACTCACTGGTCCTGGCTTAACCCTCAGAAACAGCAATCCAACTAAAGGAGTTGTAGTAGACCCAGTGGAATTTGTTTGGGAGTCTAGACTATTCCATGTTTCAGTCTTGTTTAGATGACCTTAAATGCACACAGCCAAGTGGCAGAAGGACCACAGCCCACAGCAGACATCGGCCCAAGAAAGGCAAAAGCCACTGAACAAAAGGAGCAGCCCTCAAACCACCAAAGCCTTGTGGTGCTCTGACAAGGGCATATGGAAATCAAAAGTGCGCTCTGAAGATAGGATGGATTTCCTTGGTCTCTAAAACCCATATAAGGCTCACAGAAAAATACTGGTTACATACAAACAGAGGAACAGTTTAAAAACAGTAGTGCTAAAACTCTATGAGCAAAGGCAGACCCTGGGGAGACAGCACCAAATCTGTCCTCCTCCACACTCAGCACATGACATGACCCTAATCTGAACACCTCCCACATGCCCTACAGACACAGCTGGGAAGAGTTTGTCTCCTCTCACCTTTCCCTTATTGCACACATCTCCCACACGGACACATGTGAGCTGCAAAAGAAAACAAGGCCATCTATGAGAAAACACAACCCAACGCAGCACCCTGGGATAAACCTCTGCCCTACCCCCTCCTCTCCCAAAAAGGATCTCTTGAACTCCTAACAGCCTTTCAGAGGACAAGGAGAGCAGAGTTAAGGGACAGAAACACAACAGCCAGAGCCCTGGGGCAAAACCCACAGTGCATAGAGCAGGGTGAAGGTGAGACAGAAGTCCAGTTTCTGTGTTTGTCCATTAATGTGCTCATCACTTCCAGCCCATGGGGCTGTAGGCAAAAGCAGAGTTTTGAATAATTACATGAAGGATATCAGAGCCAGTTCTGGCTGCCACTCCTCTCCAGCCTACATATTCCTAGGCAAAGGACAAGGATAGCTGGCTGCACATACCATGCCATACAAGGCCCAACCATATAGAAATTTTGTCAAGAACTGACCATTCCTTGGCAAGATCGCACAGCCCAGGGCTTGCTATCATCATTCTTGTAAACATAGAGCTTTCCATTGGTGTCTCCCACCACGAGTTCATTCAGCTGTACAAGAAAATTGAGTTAATAGGAAGAAATCCACAATTACACTGTAAACAGTATTCCTTCAACAGCAAAAATTTTAGAATTCATATCTAAAAATCACTCTGTGGGAAGAAGCAGCAAAACAAAATGAGTTAAAGAGACAATCTTGAATCAAAATGGAAGGTCTCAGATAATATAAAAGCCCTAATTTTATTCTTGCAGATAAAAGAGACTGGAGAACGGCACCTTAGAGCAACATCCTATTACCCACTGCTTCTCCACTCATTGTTTCAGAGTTGTGACACTGACTGTTTCAACATCCTGCTTTGATGTTAAAACAATCATCATTAGTCCATCTTCCATCCTTCAATCTAGATTGTCCTGAATCACCTAATGAAGATGATGGCAATGACAAAAATATAACCATCCAGGAAGAGAGTGTAAGAACACTTACAACAGATTTACGTAGGATGTTCAATCTCACTGATGAAGGGGTAAAGGAATTTCAGAATGGTGATTATTTCTTTAAAGAAAATTTCTAAAAATCACCAACTACCCATGCTGATAATCCTCCTCCCATTATCCCATCTCCTGCACCATGACTTCATGTATTTAAATGGTGTGCATTTCATAATTACCTGCACACCTTACCCTAAGAACAACTTTTTATGGGGAAATCCCTTTAATCATCTACTGCATTGCTAGCCATGACATTTTCCAGGATAAGGCTGCAAAAAACCTTGACTGTTGAGAAGAAACAGTTGACATATAGGTGGTTAAGCTAACCTCTTCCTAGTTACAGACAAATCAAAACCAACCATTTCAGGGGCTGACAGCAACACTCCCAATGCACACCCATCCATCACACTGGTCAAGAGACGCCGAGACTTGGCTCTACCCTGTCTGTGATCTTTTGCGCCCAGCAAAGCATCACTATATCCCCACCACTGTGACAGTGAGTGTCGACTGAGCAGAAGTTAAGCTCCCCTCTGGCTCCGCAAACCCAGGCCACACCAAGGGCGACCGGCACGCGTAATGATGAGGGCAGCCCGGCAAACATTCCCTTTGCAGGTGAACTCCTAGGGGGGTTCTGACCAAAGCCCCGCACCCCTCACACCGCTCAGGAGGGGCCAAGCCCCCTGGGTGTTCCCAGGGCTGGAAGCCCCGCCAGCTCCTCCCGGCCGCCCCAGCCGCTCGGCCCTTCCCCCCAGCCCCGTGCCGGGCCCGCTGCCCCGGGGCGGCGCCGGCCCGGCCCCGCCCGTCCCAGCCCGCTCTCCGGGCTCGGACCGTGTCGTTGTCGGCGTCCCCCAGGCAGATGGCGTGCGGGAAGAGGCTGCCGGCGAAGTCCAGCGCCACGCACTGCACGTAGCTGACGGAGCGCATCCCGGCCCGGCGCCGAGGGAAGCTCCGCAGGGCGCATGCGCGCCGGGAATGGCGGGAGCAGGGGCGGAGCGGCGGCAGGGCCCGCCCGCTGCTCCCGGGCCGGGCCGGGGCTACGAGCACCGCGCACCTTGCAGGATTTATACACGCAGAGACAGACGGCTGTGGTTAACAAAGGCAGTACTGTAACTGTTTATTTTAAGCATTGTTTTTTTTTCTCTATAAGGACATACATAACCAAGTTTATAGTTGAAGTTTACATGCATGACCTCACTTACAAACACCAGTTTGCCACCTTCTGCCGGCAGCCAGGCCCGCTTTTACAGACAGCGCGGAACATACCTGAACAGGGCATGGTTAGTGTCTTTCATAGATGTACATTCTCAAACATTTCATAGTTTTGTAGTAACAACAAGGGCACAGTGGTACTTTCAAGACTGCTCACACTTAACAACAGATGCACCATTGACTAGATTTTTTTTAGATGTGCCACAGAAATCATCACTTTTTACTTTCAGAAACATGTACAACTATCATGCCTTTGAGAGATTTTTGAAAACTGCTGCTGAACAATTAGAAATTTATCATTAGGACTTGGCCCTATGCTTTAGCAACAGAACAGTTTCAACTACAGAGGCTTGTATTTCCAGGAATAATTAGCAACAAATCAAGGTATTTACTTGCTGAAGAGTAAGTACTCTGGCTTGGCATTCCTGTCCCCCTTAACTGTTTTTCTAAGTCATAAATCCGTTCTTCTAACCCCAGCTGACATTCAGTGTTGTTTCCCACAAGAGGGGGTAGTGCTTTGGTACAAGTTTTTCACATACACGGGCTGTTACTATAGTCGGAGCTCATGAAAATCACCCCCATTAACTGGCAACCCTAAAGCTTTATTAGGCAAATGAAATCAGCATTTCCTCAAGCGAAGTGACCTCCCAAGTTCCTCTCCAGCCTCTGTCCTATCCCACCCACCCCATCGAGATTCAGAGCACTGCAGCTCCCAGCTCTCCAACCAAGCTCCAACCCAGCAGCAGGCACTGAACTTGGTGTCTGGGGCAGAGGGGCAGGGCAGCACTCAGGCAGCCCTTGCACCACTTTGGTGACAGTTCCAGGGCCCGAGCTGGGCTGGCACTGCTACAGGACAGGTACTGGCACTCCCCCAGTAAGTGCTTACACAGTACTTCTGTTTCAGCAAACGAGACCAGAAATTCATGGTGTATTACATGTTAAAACAGGGATACTCTCTGCAATATACACAAATTCCAGCCCATGGCATGCCATGCAAAGACATCTTTCTCACCATAAAGAAGTCCATTTATTTTAATCTGAGAGGAACAGATTTTCTACCTTTCTTCGGCAGGCAAGGCAAAAAAATGTCCCTTCTGCCCCTGTCTAAGAACAGGACACTGGAGATGCTGAATTTAACACCACATGATAGGATAAACAACAGTTGAGTTTGACTACTATGTTCCATGCCTTCAGACAAACAAAAAGCCCACCCCAACCAAAAGCCCCCACAAAATTCAAAAGCACACCCACCCCCAAACAAGACACACGAACTGCAGAAAGAAGCAGAATACTGAGTAATAGCTTTCTTGTGAGATCTGGGTAAGCCAGATATTAGAATCACTCAGGAGTTTGTAGTTCATTAGAAGTATTTGCAAAATGTAAGCCGTTTTCACTTACTTTCACTTCAAAGCTAGTCACTTCCAGGTATATATATATTTTTTTCCCTCTGGTCCAGTTTTACAATGTGATGATGAAGGTAGTAATATGAACACAGAATAAGCTCTATGCATAGGTTACAGACTTGCTTTTTGAAGCTTCCAGTAATTTTCTGTTTTGCAAATATATGAGTAAATATTTTATCAAATATTGTGGGAATTTTCTATGGCAACAGACAACAAAGAAAAATAATCAGGACACTGGCTATGTGGACACGAAAACACTGAATGACCAAAGGAAGGTAAATTCTCTCAATTCGGTGCAAATTCCAATAAAAACCCACGAAAAGTTAAGTTTTCTTGAGTTTAACTGGAGCTTTATTACTTAAGCTGTGACTTCACAGTCTTCACCTTCAGCAATTTGCAAAGAGGAGGCATACAAGAAAGGTTACAATACTTAATGGAAGGGACTCCCTACTGAACAGGGGGAAAGAGGGCAATCCCAAGGCAGAAGAACAGGGAACGCCAATTTGTTCTTAAGTCTCGCGCGAGGACTCCTGAAAAAAGCTGATTACTTGAAGCAAATCAAGGAAATAAATTCAGAAAGCAGAATTTGGGATTAAAGTAAGCTGGAACCAGAAAGAAACAAACACCGGTGACAAAACAGGGACTACCAACCTGTCAGCCCCAGCTCTGTGCCTGGGAAGATCATGGAACAGATCCTCCTAGATGCTATGCTAAGGCACGTGGAGCACAGGGAGGTGACCAGGACAGCCAGCACAGCTTCACCAAGGGCAAGTCCCATCTGAGCAGCTTAGTGACCTTCAGTGATGGAGTGACTCCACCAGTGGACAAGGGAAGGGCCACAGGTGTCATTTACCTCTATTTCTGTAATTTTCTGCCTTAGACACAGTTCCCCACAACACCTCTAAATCAGAGAGAGATGGATTCAATGGGTGGGCTGTTTGATGGATAAGAAATTGGTTAGATGGTCACATCTACAGGCTAGTGGTCAAGAGCTCAGCGTCCCAATGGACACCAGTGACAGGTGGTGTCTCTCAGGGGTCCATACTGGGACCAGTGTTACTGTCATCTTCATTAATGACATGGATGAAGGGGTGCAATACACCCTCAGCAAATTTGCAGGTGACACCAAGCTGAGCAGTCCCCTTGACACACCTGAAGGACAGGATGCCACCTGGACAAGCCTGAGAAGTGGGCCCATGTGAAACTCATGAGGCTTTAATAAGGCCAAGTGCAAGGTGCTGCACCTGGGTTGGGGCAACTCCTGGTATCAATAAAGGCTGGGGGATGAACAGATCCAGAGCAGCCCTGCCAAGAAGGATTTGGGGTGCTTCTGGATGAGAGGCTGGACATGAGCTGGCAATGTGCACTCACAGCCTAGAAGGCCAATTGTAACCTGGACTGCATCCAAAGCAGTGTGGGCTGCAGAGGAGGGAGGGGATTTTAACCCTCTACTCTGGTGAGACCCCACCTGGAACATTGCATCCACCTCTGGGGTCTCCAGCACAGGAAGGACATTGACCTTCTGGAGCAAGTCCAGAGGACGCCCACCAAGATGATTAGATGGACGAAGCACCTCTCCTTATGAGACAAGGCTGAGAGAACTGGGATTATTCAGACTGGAAAAAAGAAGGCTTTGGGGTGACCAAACTGTGGTGTTCCAGTACCTTAAAGGGAGCCTACAAGAAACATGGAGATAAACTATTTACAAGGGCAAGTAGTGACAGCAAAAGGGCGATGGCTTCAAACTGAAAGAGGGCAGGTTAAGATTAGGTATTAGGATGAAATTCTTTACTCTGAGGGTGGTGAGGCACTGGAACAGGCTGCCCAGAGAAGCTGTAGATGCTCCATCCCTGGAAGTGTCCAAGTCCAGGCTGGATGGAGCTCTGAGCAACCTGGTCTAGTGAAGGGTCCCTGTCCATAGCAGGGGGGTTGGAACTAGATCTTTGAGGTCCCTTCCAACTCAAGCCATCTATGATTCTATGAAAATGCAAATAAACCAAACAGAGTAAACCCAGACAGAACCCAAACAGAGGCTGAATGAATAAATAAAGTCACTAGGATTAAACCAGATTTATGCTGCCACTCAGCTTCTTGAACAGCCACTGACTGTGGCTGTAACTGACTGTGGCATGGTGGCTTCAGCCTCTGCTCCCTTGAAGCCACTATCCAACCAGGTAGAAAAATAAAGGTCTAATTCACTGGAAATTCTTTCATTTACAAAACTAATGGAATAGGGGTTTTTTTTATGCTTCTGCTTCAACTTCTGATTTATCTTCAACTCCATTCTGCGCATCTTTCATTTCTGAATCTTCAGTGTGGCTTGTCTGAAGAGTAGAAGATGACTAAATAGAGAGACAAAGAAAATATATTAATATGTTGTACAAAATTGCTAGCCCAAACATTGTTTGATTCTTACTACTTGGAAAGCTTGTCTACACTGCCAGACTGAATTAAGATATTTAGATCTTCAGCCAAGAGAGACCAAAAATTTTCATGCATCTAAGAAACCAGAAGCAGCGTAGAGGAGGCCGAAATATAATACTGGTATTAGGTGATTGAGATTCTTAATGTGGCATGCACCCACTTGCCACACAACAAAGTCTTTTAACTGAAATTAATTTATGGAGCTTCTGCAGGAACTGCTTTTGCCCTGCTTCAGTATCAATGTCATTAATTTTCAGCCATTCCTATGGCCTACCCCGACCCAACTTATATGAGGCACACTTGCAGTCAGCATAAGAAGTAGTATCTTTTTTGGGCAGCCAGTTTTGTGAAGAGACACTTCAAACTCAACAAGAGTGATTTGGATGTCCTGTGCAAGAGTTTAACTGGAAGAAAATATAATCTGACAATGTAGCTGGTCTAAAGCCCTCTCCTTGTGCATCTTCCTCATAAAAAGGTGTGGAAAGCAGAGAGCCATATGGTAGGGCTCCAAGGTCAACTTTTACAGTAGGACATAACCAGCACATCCTGACCTTGCAATAATTTTCAAGCACGGTAAGGAGAGGTAAAAATGTCTTGGCTTGCTCATCTCAAAACCTAGTGCAATGAAATTGCTATTCCACCTGTCAGCCCAGCATCTTGAGCCATCTATTTAATGATGATCTTAGATGAGAACCAGACAAAAACAGGTGAAGTCTTAAGCATACAATGCTGGGAGGGGGGAATGGGAGGGAAAGGGGTAGAATCCTTAAAATCTTGCATCAATTTGGCTGCAACACAAAAACCACATTTAAAAGAACGTTCATGAAAAGGTCAATTTTTCATCCTTAGAAGTATTCCATGAAGCACACAACAGCTTCTCTCTCCACAGAAAATCTGTTAGCTAGCAATCCTGAGCTTAAGGTAAGGTGATCAACATCCTGACCTTCAAAAACTCACACTTTACATATGTGAACTTTCCAAATTAATGAAATGAACTACTGATGCAAGAGTGGCTGTTGAATTTAACAGACTATGTCAGGAATATCAGAACTGCGATCCAAGCTATCTTCTTAGCAATCAGAAGACCTTTAGTAAACAAACTCCCTTCTCTAGAACTTTGAACTTTTACTACACCCCCACTAATAGACACTGTTGGAGTTAAAGCAGCACTATTATAAATGGAGTAACAGGAAAACAAGCTTTTCTTGCAAGAAAACTACCTCAAGACTTGTCCAGGGAGTAAGCATCCTTTACAGTTTATAGCTCCATCAATCCCATTTCATATAAAACCATATCCCTTTAAGGCAGGCCAGATGGCTCAGAGAAAAAAAAACCAGCACATTGCACATTCCCAAGATCATCTAACCTGTTGGGAAGAATTCACCAGGCCAGTGGCATCTAGGCCTGTATCAGCAACAGTCTGTCCAGCAGGACAAGGGCAGGGATTGTCCTTCTGTACCTGGCAATGGTGAGGCCACACCTCAAATCCTGTGTCCAGTGACCTTTCATTTACATTTGGTTGGAGTCCAACCTAAAGAATTCTAGAACTTTAAACTGATTCTATACCAAGTAGATCTGCTATCCCAGATAGCAGACAGAAATTGGGACTGAGTGCCATGTTCTTCCAATATCCCAGTCTGCAGTGCAAAGACTACGAATCTGCCTTTTGCCAAGAACATTACCAATTATCTGTCTTAGGAACTGAAGAGAGCTTGAAGGCTTTTGTACTTTTAGTGAGTATAGCTTGTTTCAGCAATCCACTCTTCCTATCTCAACAGATCTTGTTATGTCTCACACCTAGTGGAGGAAGCCAGATTCCCAGCAGCTGTGCTAGCTGAAAGGAACTTTTACAACAGAGCCTGACAGCTGGCAATTAAATCCTGCCATTTCAAAAGTGAAGATGCCCAACAGTGAAATAATTCTAGTTTAGTTGCTGTATCTTTATCGTTCTGAGATTTTTTTATTAAAGCCTACCAGAATTAAGATACTGTGTGACTTTACATCACTATGTCTAGAAGGACAGAATACTTTCTTTTAAGCTCTAGTATGCAAGGACTGTTAACATCAGGCTGCTTTAGCCAAAAAGAGAAGAGACAGAGTAAAGCATTTAATGTAGGAATTGTCAACTGACAGTCTGAAATGGCTGACCTGTCAGGATAAACTCATCTGAGGACACCATGCCTCTGGAAAGACTCAATGACACAGTTAACCAAAGGAAATTACTGTACCAATATCCGACAATTTTTTATATTCTCCATGCTTATTCTGGAAAGGTGAAAATAACCTCACAAGATAGAAGCTTCTGTACTCCTTGGTGTTACTGAGGAAATTTGAGTCTGATATAAATCCCAGATTTATCTGAGAAGTTACAGGTCTGTCTTGTCCTTCTAGACCATCAGATTTAAGGAAAAGAACCAGAATGTTTTCTTAGGATATGTGATTCTCACCAGTAACCTGGAATATTTCTTGCTAGCTTGATACAATCTTATTATAACCTGTATTCACATACTCCCATTATTAACTGAACTAGTTTTTACTAACATTCTGGTTAAAGCTTATTAGGAAAACCATCCATACAGCACAATAATGAATCTTCTGACACTTCATAATCTGTGACATTTGTAATGGAGACCATCAACCACATCCTAATGTCTCCGTGAGAAGCAAGACGATGCTCAGCACCCTCTGTATGACAGACACAAGTTCTCAGTAGATGTGTACCCCAGGCACCAGAAAAGCCTGTTCTTTGCAACAGGTTCTAGAGGAATAGGTGTTTTTTTCATTTCTAGAACATTGTCATCTCACCACTTCAACTGCTTTCTGATTAACACTGGTCTGTTGCAAATTCACTCGAAATAGGTAAAAGCTTTCTGAGCAATGGCTGGTACTGCTGGTTTTCCTATTCAAACAAGATGGCCTAATAATTTTCACTGTTGGTATTTCAGTTCCATCCCTGCTCCCCAAAGGAGACAACTTGAGTGTTCTGCTATAATTATCTGTAGTAAGAAGCAAGCTGAGTACCTAAACCACTGCTCCTTGTCTAACACATGACACCACCTTATGTAATCTTCAGAGGAGTGTTACCTACCTTTAAGTCTTTGTCTGCGAGCCTTTGGAACATGTTGGCATACATCTTTTTCTCCTTCTCATGCTGCTCCCGTATTTTTTGCTGACAAGTCACCAGTTGCACTTTGGCAGCTTTGTTACTTGGATAAAGTTGTATCACTTTCTGGAAATCTGCTCGGGCCAGCTCAAAGTCATTGACAGCCAAGTGAGCTTCTCCACGCCGGAAGAGGCCTTTTTCATTGTTGCTATCCAATTCGAGTGCCTGCATTCAAAAAAACCAAAACCAAACCACAAACAGTAATTATTTTTCTTTTATAAATATTACATGCAGTCAGAACACCAGAGACTGCTAGGAACTGTACCTTCTGATGTAGACTTATGAGTCTTGTCAGGGCTTACTAATAAAGTGAGTAGATTACAGCAGTAGTACAAAGAGCAATGAATATAGTAGGCTATTTGACAACAAGTCTAAGATTTAGTCAGGGACTAATCCTGTTCTTTGAAAGACCTCTGCCAACATGACCTCAAATGTTTCTTATTTCTAAATACTTGAAAATCTCAATGTAGCAGCAAGCTAGTAAAAAATGTTCAAAGGGCACTAATTATGAAAATAATCTGTTGGATATTTTTAGTGTACTAAAAATAGTATTTTTAGTGTACTACCCAAATGCCAGCTGGTAAGAAAGACCAAACACCACGTGGCCTGTTGTCCCTAAAATGTTTAAAGCAAGAGATAAACTGTCAGACTACTTGTGCAGTTTGAAAATAAATAAACTCCTACTACCTTGTTGCAGTTCTCCAAAGCCTGAGAGTATTCCTTTAGCTTGAGATGGCACATAGCTAAGTTAAGGTGGGCAGCAAGCCTCAGGCTTTTGGCTTTTGATTCCTCCTCCTCAGAGAGTCCTGACTCGTGCTCCAGCCATGACACAATCTTCTTATATTGTAATGCTGCCCGTTTGTATTTCCCCTCCTGTAAACAAGGCAGTTCAATTATCACACAGCTCATCACAGTAACTTTTTATCTCCCTCTCATGCCTTTTGCCTGCCTTGAGCAACAGGTCTAAAAACCCCATCTGATCAAAAA
Organism: Rhabdornis inornatus; assembly: GCA_013397075.1. Lineage (NCBI taxonomy): Eukaryota > Metazoa > Chordata > Aves > Passeriformes > Rhabdornithidae > Rhabdornis > Rhabdornis inornatus. The sequence continues at coordinate 52,360 of VWZS01005303.1, read as the reverse complement.
GTAACTTCTATCATCAAAATTACACTACTTCTGAGAGGCATTCCTGCACAGGATCAGAAAATCTTTAGAAATACTTAACTGGTTCCCCACTAGAGCTAGGGGTATATGTGCCAGCATTGATACTTCACTGAACACATACCTTTATATTCAACTTTTGATGCAAAAATAAGGGAAGATGGGGCATTCTCAAAATGAAATACAAAGATAATAGGAAACTCTTCCTTTAGCTGGTCAAATTGCTAAATTGCTTTAAACAACTTCTCCACACATCTCTACCCAAATGAATGTCATTCATTCATAGCATTGTCCCACAACAGGAACTGAAATACTGTACACCCCATCATATTATCTGTGGATAGAGCTCTAACAGAGAGCTCCCTGCAGAGTCAGTTGTTTGGCTAATCCAACCAAGTTTCCTTTTTTTTTTTTTTTAACACATTCCACTCTAGTTCTCCCTGTAAAATCTCACAGAATACCATGAACACCACTCAGAAATGACACAAGCTGTAAACATCATTATCAACTCATTACATGGACTAAGAATTGCTATTATTACTTGTAACTTACCTTGAAGTATTGAGTGCCTCTCTCCTTCACAATGCAGCTCTGTTCCAACTTCTCATCTGTGTTCATTTCCCAGGACTCCTTAGCCTACCCAAACAGGAACAGTTCCAGTCAACTTCAATACAACTTCTAGGGAAATCAAGTAGCTATGCTGTTTCCCACTAACAGTATGGTTGAGATAAGTCTGGCAAAGCAGAGCTTTGCACTGCTAATGGAAACCAGCTTAGAGCACGAGAGATGGCAACAGACAAGATACAGGAAGAATAAGGATCATTTCAGCCAAGAGCTCCCAGCATGTCACCATCATCTCTGGCAACAGTGGCCTCCCTGTTTCACACCACCATTCAAGGATTCCATTGTCATCATTAAAGCTGCACTCCCACTTTTTCCCCCACCCCCAGATCTCTTTAGGATTTCATCTCTTATTCTCACCTTTTCAAAGCTTTTGAGCTTCACTTCATACTGCAGCTCTGCATCTGGAGGGATCTTAAATTTCTCATTCCCAGCACTTCCAAAACCATAGCTGTAAAATGGGGGTGGGGAGGGAGAAACAAAAAGTATAAAGAAGAGAGTTCAAAACTATCCATCCAGCTATATTGGCTATATAGGAAGATGGAGAAAAAACCCCATGCAAGTTTGGGATGCACATAAACTATCATTACAAGACAAAGGCTTGAAGAATTCTAGGTACAATTCTAAAATTAGCAAGTACAACGTAGAAGAAAGTAAGAGAAACCTAGTGTTGACTTCATTAATCTTTTAGCAGTTCCTTTAATTTTATTAGTTTTTTAGTTTACTTTAAGGAAAAGCAAGTAATCCCTTAAAAAAGAAAAAGAAGCCAAACCAAAACAACCAACTTTCAAATTACACCTATCATATTTAATATTCATGGTCTGAAACCGAGTGTTGTCTTCAGAATACCTTTATTTTAGTTCTGTTCTTAGAAAAACAAAGACAATAAATACCAAGATTAAGTGAGCAGTTGTGCACTTAACACACTGCTAACCAGGTGATGAACAGGAAATGCTTACAGAAAGGTACTGCAATGCAACTCAAGCAAGAAGCTGCATATTAGCAGGAAAACCCTCTAGATCAGATTGCTTTCCTTTTCTGCTCCCATCAGGCTCAGTTACAGTTTAAAAAAGAAACTCAACCAAAGCTGAAATAAATTAAAGTCTGATGAAAACAGTATGTGCAACTCCACTTGTTTCAGATGTGTTCTCACTGTAAAGAGAAAATTCTGCCTATATCCAAGTCTACATATGCACTGTTTTACAGTAAGGAATCATGAAGAGGGATCACAAAAATCTAAGTTAGAGAGCAATAACACTTTTTTTAAATATTCAGAAGTCAACACTACAGAGACTAATGTAAATTTTTTTCTGGACTACTACTGCTTCACTATGAAGTGGCAAAGCAATCTTATTTCAATACTTCTCATCACTTTTTGGGGACGATCCAAGTTTTTACCACAGCACTGAAAAAAAGCTGAAAGGCACTATAATGAAACATTTCTTTCTTGCCAGATGATCAGTATAAGCCCTTCCAGTGTCAAACACCAGAAACAGCATACCTGGGTTTGAGATAGAACACAGATTCCTCTGACTTCTCCATTTTCTGAATTGCTTTCTCCAGACCATGAGGAATGTCGAAGTTTTCACCTTCTCCAATCTCAAACCGCAATTCCCGCTTGTCAAAAACACGACCTCCGTGTCGGCCTTCAAACTGGACTGGTAACAAAAACCAGAACGAGAGAGAGAAATCAGAAGGTATCTGTGTATGGCAGTGGGCAGGTAGGGCACAGGGAGTTCTATACATGCAGGCAGCACACACAGAGTGCCAAAGCCTCCTTCTTAACAGTCTTTCCTCTTTTAGCAGCTACCTATGGCATGGCAGCTACTGGCAGCAAACAGAATTTCTGCTGTTCAATTTAACAACCCCTTTTTTTTGTTCATTTAAGTGTTTGTTTTTTCCTCTCTGATGACAAGTGCCAGAATGACTTCCCCTCTTGTTCCTCAGCACATGGAAATATTTTATGAGGCTCAATCATCTTTTGTGATCAGATAAGCACTTCAACAGATTCAGTATCATCAGAAAACACAGTTGCTGCTGGAAATTGTAAACCTTACTACAAACAGGAGAAGGAAAGCTTACTCTAGGTTGTTAAGTTACTTGGTACAGAAAGAAGAAGCCACTTATTCCTCTCCCTCAGGACATGCAGTTATAGATTGTGAAAAGGTTCTGCCATCCCACACATCGAATTCATTCACTATTTGTGTAACAACACACTTACTCTCTACAAGTGCATCCTCATTGGGCCTGGAGTAGCCCTCCCCCTTTTTACGGATTCTTCGGATGATGCCACCATCTTCTTCATCAGTGAGGTCCTCCCCCTTGAACTCAAAAAGTTCTATCTGCGGAGGGAAGAAAAGCCTTGCATTTATTCTCATTAGACCAATTTAGTAACTCACAGGATTTGTTCTCCAGAGATCTTTGAAACTTGAAACTTGCTGCTGCAACAAATTGTTTATGATTTTTAAGAGCTAGTGCTAATGTAGGAGAGAGGTATCCACTCCCAATCTCTGAATCTTCACATGCCCTCCCAAGAAAAGGTAAATCATAGTTTCAACTGGGAGTGTGCCACAATGACACAGAAAAACAGTATAGTTACAAAAGATATTTGTCGTTGCTGTTGTGAAGTGAAGAAAAAAGTCATATCCTATGTTTGAGTAAAACAATAGCGAAAACTATCTCTAAGGACAAAAAAGGCAAGCCATTATAATCAGCACTGTTTTGACTACCTCATTAAAAAAAAAAAAAAGTTCAGAGCTAATGCTGTGGAGGTTCCTGACACTGGACTTACAATAACTAGAATGCAAAAGGAATTTAATATCCACCAGTACTTCCACTTTTTATTTTAATTGATACCTAGTTAAAAATAATATTCTGGCCTTTCTCTTCAGTCAGTCTGAAAAAAGTCATTCCTGAACATCCTACTGTTGACCATACAGGTGTGTACCTCCCCTTTTTTTTTCCAGCCTGAACAATACTATTCTATGTAATAACCTATCTGTTTGCTCAACAAAAGCAATCATGAGGAAGAAAAAACAAAACCACCACCAGATTAAAAAAAAAAAAAAAAAAAGAACTTCCAAGTCATAGGACATGCATTATTTTCACATCATAAAGAAATGCTGGTGTGATGACACAGGTACAAAATCTCTTAATGTAAGTTTTAGAGGGTCTTTCGTAAAGCAACTTGTACAAAACTTTGGGATGGAGATAGGCACTTGCAAAAGAACCCTGCTGATATTGTGTTAAGTAATAAAAAGTAAACCTAGGTAAAACTAAAAAAGCAAAAACTAAAGATACTTTAGCTGCTTGAGAGTCATACTAGCTAGAAACTACTTTAACCTAATAAAACTTGGGAAAATTTTCTGGATCTAAGTTCCAACCCCCTCCCCCCACCAATCAGGACACATCCACCACCGCTTACTTGTTGCAGCCAGTGAGCCCCAAAGTTGTTTTGTTAGTGAAGCACAAAACCACCATAGGCAGCTTTGGGGCTTTTCTTTCTCCCCTCTTCCCTTCAGTATAACTGCTCAGACAGGCATTAGGGGATATCAAGACTCATGAATGAAACACTTCTATCTAAAAGCAGACCCAGAAAATGAAGGGGCCAGACTGGCAGCATCAAGAAAAGTCCAGTGGGAAGTGAATAACCTGGGTGACCGCATTGGATGGACCCAGTAGCAGCCTGATGGAACAAATCCCATCTTGCAGTTCATGCTTTTATTTAACCCAGTGTTAGGTATTACCTATTGTTAAAGGACAATGAAAGCTTCTCTGCTTGCTGCTGGCCACACGCATTCTCTGCAGTAGTGCTAAGCCCTTAAGAGTGCCCCACTGTGCTGCCAAGGTAGAAGGCCTTGAGCTTTTAGCTTGCATTTCAATCATCAGCTCAGCCCTGATTACACCTGGTATCACTTGCATAGAAGCAAACAGCACTCCAACATGTACAGTTTGATCCAATACAACTAAGCCTGAGTAACTTCAGATGTCTCTGTAAGAAAATGCTGTTTATGAACAGCTCTACATTATACTATTTTTCAGAAATAATGGTATTATTTTTCACATCCTCAAAGTGAGTAAGCTGTCATCCCTTAGTGGACACTACCTGCTTGCAATACTTTTTATATGCTTCTACATAGAATATATCTTTAATCCTATTACTCAGAAGTCCATGGGAAAAAAAAAAAAGAAATGCAAATACACTATTCAAATGCAAAGCAAATTCAATATCCAACCTTCTTACTTTCTACAACTCCCTGAAAGGAGGCTGTTGCCAGATGGGGTCAGTCCCTTCTTCCAAGTAACAAGTCACAGAACAAGAAGAAATGGCCTCAAGATTCACCAGGGGAGGTTTAGAGTGGATATTAGCATTAGAACAGGCTGCCCAGGGAAGTGGTTGAGTCATCCTCCCGGAGGTATTTAGGTGTAGATGTGGCACTGGGTTAATGGTTTAGTGATGGACTTGGCAATATCGGATTTATTATTGGACTCGATGGTCTTGAAGGTTTTTTCCAACCTAAATGATTCTATGCATAATTTATCTTTAACAGATGCTTATTGCTTCCAATAAAATCTAAACAGACTTTCAGTCTTTACTCCATGAGCTATTTTCACCTTTCTCGGNAAAAAAAAAAAAAAAAAAAGAACTTCCAAGTCATAGGACATGCATTATTTTCACATCATAAAGAAATGCTGGTGTGATGACACAGGTACAAAATCTCTTAATGTAAGTTTTAGAGGGTCTTTCGTAAAGCAACTTGTACAAAACTTTGGGATGGAGATAGGCACTTGCAAAAGAACCCTGCTGATATTGTGTTAAGTAATAAAAAGTAAACCTAGGTAAAACTAAAAAAGCAAAAACTAAAGATACTTTAGCTGCTTGAGAGTCATACTAGCTAGAAACTACTTTAACCTAATAAAACTTGGGAAAATTTTCTGGATCTAAGTTCCAACCCCCTCCCCCCACCAATCAGGACACATCCACCACCGCTTACTTGTTGCAGCCAGTGAGCCCCAAAGTTGTTTTGTTAGTGAAGCACAAAACCACCATAGGCAGCTTTGGGGCTTTTCTTTCTCCCCTCTTCCCTTCAGTATAACTGCTCAGACAGGCATTAGGGGATATCAAGACTCATGAATGAAACACTTCTATCTAAAAGCAGACCCAGAAAATGAAGGGGCCAGACTGGCAGCATCAAGAAAAGTCCAGTGGGAAGTGAATAACCTGGGTGACCGCATTGGATGGACCCAGTAGCAGCCTGATGGAACAAATCCCATCTTGCAGTTCATGCTTTTATTTAACCCAGTGTTAGGTATTACCTATTGTTAAAGGACAATGAAAGCTTCTCTGCTTGCTGCTGGCCACACGCATTCTCTGCAGTAGTGCTAAGCCCTTAAGAGTGCCCCACTGTGCTGCCAAGGTAGAAGGCCTTGAGCTTTTAGCTTGCATTTCAATCATCAGCTCAGCCCTGATTACACCTGGTATCACTTGCATAGAAGCAAACAGCACTCCAACATGTACAGTTTGATCCAATACAACTAAGCCTGAGTAACTTCAGATGTCTCTGTAAGAAAATGCTGTTTATGAACAGCTCTACATTATACTATTTTTCAGAAATAATGGTATTATTTTTCACATCCTCAAAGTGAGTAAGCTGTCATCCCTTAGTGGACACTACCTGCTTGCAATACTTTTTATATGCTTCTACATAGAATATATCTTTAATCCTATTACTCAGAAGTCCATGGGAAAAAAAAAAAGAAATGCAAATACACTATTCAAATGCAAAGCAAATTCAATATCCAACCTTCTTACTTTCTACAACTCCCTGAAAGGAGGCTGTTGCCAGATGGGGTCAGTCCCTTCTTCCAAGTAACAAGTCACAGAACAAGAAGAAATGGCCTCAAGATTCACCAGGGGAGGTTTAGAGTGGATATTAGCATTAGAACAGGCTGCCCAGGGAAGTGGTTGAGTCATCCTCCCGGAGGTATTTAGGTGTAGATGTGGCACTGGGTTAATGGTTTAGTGATGGACTTGGCAATATCGGATTTATTATTGGACTCGATGGTCTTGAAGGTTTTTTCCAACCTAAATGATTCTATGCATAATTTATCTTTAACAGATGCTTATTGCTTCCAATAAAATCTAAACAGACTTTCAGTCTTTACTCCATGAGCTATTTTCACCTTTCTCGGATAAAACATTCAATCGCAAAGCAATCACCAGTTTTAAAACCTTCCTTATGTCTCCAATTGTAGGATTCCATTCCATTGATTAAGTGCTTTAGAGCAAAGTAATTTTAAAAATCACACTTTTAAAAAAAGAGTCTACCTTCTCTCAGGTAGAATTTATTTTGAAGCAATTGTTGGCAAATTGAATTGTTTCAACAGAAAGAAAAACACATCCTCTCCAAACCCTGTTGAGACTGTCAGGGTATGCTCCAGAAACAGCTTTAACGTCATCCTACATGGAAAAATCAAACACAAGTCTCAGCATTCTGAGCAACCATTCTCACTTCTGAAATAACACACAAGAGACAGCTGCTATTTCCACCCCCTTTTGGGAAGGAGGGGGAGGATGTGGGGAGATATTACTTTTAAGATCAGTAGGAAATAAAATCTCTCCTCTACTGGTGAGGCTGAGACACCAAGGATAACTGGCTCCATGCTCACCAAGATATGCAGCTCATCTCCAGGAGAGCAGCTGGCCATGTGAGTTGTCAAACTGGGTTACCCAGCTGCCAAACTCAAGACTGCTGAGTCTGTTACAGGGGCTGAGTGCATAGGACTACACCTACAGTGGCAAGATTGATCATTGCAGCCTGGATGCACAGAGAGACTTTGGTAATGAACCAGCAACCTGAATCCAAACTGGTTTTATGGTGCTTTAAGGCTGACTCTATGCTCCGCTCTACAGAAAAGAGTTCATAATTGCAGAGCTGTTCAATTATTGTATTCCAGCAGTTTACATGGGGCAATTACCTCTTTTCTCCCTGAAACAGCTCGTAAGAGATAAAGTTAATGTGTAAAGAATAAAAAATGTATTATTGAGGGCATTAATTGCTCTTCCTGTTGTTGAAAACCTCACAACATTTAATATATCATTACTCTGAGTGTTATGAAGTGGATTAAAGATTTAATTTTCTTAACTACTTCAGTCTATCACTGAATAACCTGCCCCCCCAGCCTGCACTTTACTGCTGCAAATCACCCTGTAACTGCAAAATTACAACTGAACAAGGAAGATCATTCAAGTGTTTTAAAAACTCAGAGAAGGGAACCCATTACAGAGCCATTACAGAGCAGTGGCAGCTGGACTAAAATTTTGTTCACACTACCCAAAACTGACCATATTATTTTTCTTAGAAAACATAACAATCCTGTTTTGAAAGGATATTGCATCACACATTTTTTTCAAGCATACAGTTTCAGTGACCATCTCTCACTTACCTCAAAAATCAGTGTAGCATTGGGAGGTATCTTTGGGGGGCTGCCAGCTGAGCCATAGGCATATTCCGGTTTACATGTAATCCGACAGATTTCACCAGTCTTCATAGTGGCCACAGCAATGTCCCATGCTTTGATCACCTCCCCTATACAAGTCAAATGCCAATCACACATGAAAAGCATGATAAGGTGAAACTGAGCATAATCACTTTTGGTATACAAAAGCTAAGGCAGCAGAAATACTGAAGAACTTGTGCTCACTCATTTATGTACATCAGTTTTAAACCTAATCAAATTCTAAAGCTCCCCAGGGACCCAAATTTGACCCAAACATTTCTTTCTTCTAGGTGTAACAACTCTTTTCGTAGAATAACAGAACACAGACACCAGCTGAAGTGCTTGGCACAGTCCCAAGTGTGAGGAAGTAACAATAAAGTATTCCGAGAGAAAGGCCTTAGGGTGAGAGATTGTCTGCTCCTGTCTTGAAAACAATCCAAACCAACAGCCATTTCTGTTTGTATTTTATCAGCTGGCAAAGAACAGCACCAGTGGTAACTAAAAGTTACACATTTGTAACAGAAAGGAAGAGGAAAGTAGTAGCATTCCTTCCAAAGGGAAGAAAAGCTGTAACAAAATCTCTTACTCAAGCTCTCCTCATTGCTGCCCCTTTTGACTCATCAATCAGACTGTCTATTAGTCTTGTATTAATATGTACACTTAATATAATCTCAAATTGCAATACAATTAATTTACCTCTTTTTTAAAAAAGGAGGTATTGTCTATTTTTTAAAAAGCAGGAGATAAGGAACTTCCAGGGAAGAATATGAGATTGAGTAATAAGATTTGCTGGAACAACAATGCTTAGATTTTCAAAAAAATGAAAGATTTTGATAATGAAGAGATGCACTGCTCAAAGATTCACATTTGAGCTAACTTGAGAATTTCATGGAAAACAAAGTATGCTTCATCGTGAGACAGCTGACAGGCTGCCTCTGTGTACCCTGTCTCAGTATCTGGTCACAATTAAGCACTCCTGAAGTCTTCCCCCAAAAAACCCCAACCAAAAAAGTGCATGTTCTGGCTATTTAACTACCTTTTATCACTACATTTCAGGACAGATTTGCTCCCCTGGAGTGCTTTGTCTGAGGCCTGTGAATTCTTCAGCAGGCCTCTCAAGGGCCTACACAGTTCTCTTATACAGAAAAATCTCCAAGACATTCTGACAGGGCCATTCTAAGAGAATAAACTCTGAAAACAAGTTTAAGCAGCAATTTTGAAAATCAAAGGAGACACACAAGGAAATCCATCTCAATTATTACCAAAATTGATTAACACCAAATAAAAAATATTACCTTTCCCCAAGTCAAATGAGAATTTATCTCTTCTGTCCAGACTGGAGTCAAATTTTGTGCCATCAAGAAGCCACCCTGTGTAATGGACGGTCACCTTATCACCTATCATCGGAGACTCTGTCCCACTGCCTTCTCTCTTGACTACCTGAGAAAAACAGCAATCAGCATTAACATCATGGAAATCAAGTCTGCCTGCCCACTGGACATGAATCACAAATACCTAGATCCCTGCGTTATCATCTTTAGTAGACAAAGGATTTGCAGGTTTCCCTCAGTTACCTGGAAATGGACTGGCTGTTCTTTCTGCAGATTAGCAGTGCTGCAAATGCAGAACCTCAAGATGGCTGTGCTGTGATAGAAGAATTTAACAGGCTGCAGTTGGCACCAGCTTACAGACCTCTGCATTACGCAGGGCTTTTCCTTCTTTATTCAATTATTTGCCTCATCACCTCTCTATCATCACACCTGAGTCCAGTGTTCTAGGCAAAGCACTTAAACAAGAGAACAAGGTGGTTCTTTCCATGCAAAGTCTATTCCAACATGTAATCTGAAATTATTTGAATTAAACCAGGCAGTTTAATGAAGGTTAGCAGTGTCTCACCCCAAGCAGATTAGTTCTGTCAGCCTACAGAGTAACGTTTGAAAATTATTTATTGCAATAATTCTGTCTCCCCACAATTCTGACATGGATGGCCGTGTCTCACATACAGCTGCAAGGATTTTCTTCTCAGGGAGTTCCCCAGCCTGCCCAGCAAATCAGGTATTAAATAAATCTACACTATTCAGAAAGGGGGGACAATCTCTCTGGTGTTCATTTGAAGTTTATATAAAGTTAGAGAATAAAAGTGACATCTCACAGGCAAGGATGCGAGGCCTTACCCATAACAGGATTCCTGAAGTTCGGATTTGAATTTTTCCCAATACAGACTGAAACCTTTGGCCCCAAGCCAAAGTTCTGCACTATCTTAGCCAGGCAAAAGGGGACCAATGGAGGAACCTATTTGCTTCCATCATGGAGATTCGGAAAACATTCTGTTATAGAAGATAAACATCTATTCAAGGGCAGTTACAGGGCATTCCTCCTTTAAATGTCATGTTTCTACATCAATCGTGATTTTCACTGAAGTCCACAGACCTTTGGGAGTCTCCTTCACAAATTTCAGTTTCCTGCAACCCACCTCTGTCAATCTCCCACCTGACCTCCCACCATCCCTGTGACTGACTATACAACTGAAATGCGAGGATCCTCCATCCAAAACCAAAGCTTCACCATCAACAGTTTATGTCAGACTAACAAGCTGAAAGCACCTCCCTGAAAGCATAAAACAAAACAAAACAAAAAAACCAACACAACAACAAAACCTCACAAACAAACAAAACCTAGAAAAAATCCTGCCTGCTGTTTTCTAAGGAAAGGATGCTCAACATGAAAAGGGATGCCTGATCTCACACAGCACACCATCCCTTTACCCTGCAACAACACCACAGCAATTATTAGCATTACAAAACTAATCTACTGATGTCTCCCCAAGGAAGGCAGAAGTTTAAGCAACAACTCTCACAGAGAGAAGAAAACAGAAGTTACAAGAAAAACACATGAATCAGGTAAGCAACCTAACCTACACCATGCTTAGGCATAGATCTATATAAAGCAGATGCAAACTAGCACTTTAAAGCAGCCAGTCTGATGTAATTTTGGAAAACTAACTGCACTTAATGGAAATTTACTAAACTTTACCAAATGCCATACTCTTGTAGGGTCATAGCAAGGTATTCTAGAGTAACAAGTATCTCATTTTCATTATTCATACAGTTTATTCTTTTGCATTTGTTCCATTTTGAACAGACTGAAGTTTCACTTCTGAATATGGCAATCCTATTTTCTTTAAGGTTTACAATTCCTTTTCAAATGGAGAAACAGGATTTTTCAGTTCATATGGCATTTCAATTGGTTTATTTTCAAACTTAATTACTTATTCTAGGAATCGTACAAGCATATTCAGCAATATCAAGTAAAAAACTGTGGATACTATTTTGACATAAAGCAAATGAGCAAACAAACACACTCCTGGAATCACTGCAAAAATACCAGTACAAAATTGGTGTAAGCTAGTTCAGCTAGATGCTTGATTTCAATAGGTGCATTCTACACTCCAGCAATTACAAGAAAAATAAAATCCACACAGGCTGGACTTCATGACCTCTATGGTATTTTACTTATCATGTCACAATCTCAATTTTTGTGATTTTCACAAACTCACTTCGTTTGCTATTGTTTTCTACTCCCCTCCTCTAAAAAAAATTAAGCAAAAAAAAACAACCCAAAAAACACCTGCTGCTTCTCCATTGCATGAATCAGGCAGACCCTCACTGCCTTCTACCATGCTCAAATGATCTGGTCTGCAGGAGACCTGGGCAGCCATGCAGAGAACTCTGACCTGATACTGTACTATGTGCAAAACCCAAAAATTCTCACTACTGTACTATGTGCAAAACCCGAAAATTCTCACCTAAGCACGCTAGCAGGAAACATGGAAAAGCAGAAATATAGCAGCCAACATTTTCAATCTGCTCCCCGATACCCCTCCTGAACGGGAGACAGCGCCTCCATAACGGAACCAGAATTTAGAAGGCTCTAAAGGTTAAACCCAGAATCTTGCCTTTGCTGTGGCGCCCTGTTCTCCTTCTGAACACCCTAACTCCGAAATTTTACTGCGGTTGAATAACGCTTCCAAATAATCGCTTAAGTTTATAGCAGAGCCTAAGGAAGTTTCTAGAGATATGGAAATAGGCAACGTCTGATAGAGGAAGTTCACGCAACTCCCCCTCACGGTATAAATCCTGCTGCCCTTATCTCCTGCCTCCCCAGTATAAAGGAGAGCAGCCACTCCGCCTCGGCCGCGCCGGGGACCTGCCCGCCCGCCCGGCGGCACGGAGGGGCGGCCTCGGCACCGCTGCGGCCTCGGCACCGCTGCGGCCTCGGCACCGCTGCGGCCTCGGCACCGCTGCGGCCTCGGCACCGCGCTGCTCGGGGCCCGGGCCTCAGGGGAGGCGCGGTGGGGACGGGCACCGACGGAGCACCACACGTGCCCTGCCAGGGCTCCATCTTTAATTCCTAGCCCCGGACACGTGCTGGGGGGCGGGAATTCACCCACATCCCCACAACCCGCGCTGCCAGCCGGACGGAGAGCCCGGCCCACCCCCCCCCCTTCTCGCATCTTCCCCTAAACCGCGGGGGAAAGCCCGAACGCAGTGAGAAGCGCCTTCTCCCTGCACAGCCCCTCCATGACCCCAAGCTCTCCCAGCCGGCAGCTCGGGGTCCGGATCCCCCCGGCAGGGGCGGTGGGAGCCGGGGGGAGCGGGGAGCCCCCGCGGGCGGTCGGGCAGCGCTTGCGCAGCCGGGGCGCGCTCCCGCCCTCCGCCGCTGTTGTTTAATAGCCCGCGGTGCGCCAGCCCTGCCTGCATGCCCGGGGATCGTCTCGTCCCCTTCCCCGCGGGGCACACAATGGGCCCGGTGGGGCCAGAGCGCCCCGGGAGCACTCGCTCGCAGGCCAAGAGGAATGCCCCCGCTCTTTCCGCCCCCGCTCCCCGCCGGCGCGGGGACCCCTCCGAGCTAGCACGGAGGGTGAGGATGGGGGAACAGCCGCCCGGTACCTTGAGGACGCCCTCATCCTGCTTGGGAGTGATGTCCACCCCTTCCATGGGAGCCCCGTCCGCTTTCATCTCCTCCGCCGTCATGCCGCCTGCCGCTGCCACCTCTGCGCAGGGAACGGCCGCCTTGTGGGCTCGGTGCTACAGCGAGCGCCGGGATGAGGCCGGGATAGCGCCTGGGGTAGTGCCTGGCTGCGCCTCCGGCTCCGAGCAGCGCGCTAGGGGCGGGCGCCGCACGCCTCCTTCCCTGCTGCTCTCGCCGCAGCGCCGGCCCCTACTCGGGAGGAGGAGGAAGGGGAGGGGAGAGGGAGGGACCGAGAAGTTTCTAGAGCGGCCGCCGACCTGCCGCAAAGCGGCCTGCCGTGCCAGCGGCCAGGGTGAAAGTGTGCGTGGCCCCCGGGGGCGGAGAGGACGGCGAGGGTAAGGCAGCCGCCTGGCCGCGTTAAACTCCGGGGCGGTGGGGGCAAAGGAGAAGAAGAAGAGAAGGAGGAGGAGGAAGAAGAGGAGCTTATTTATGATAGGAGGGAGGGCGCGCTTTTACGGCGCCGAGCTTGCCGGGCAGGTGTGCATACCTCTCGCTGGTGATGCAGGGGGAGCCCGGCCGGGCAGCGAGGAGGAGCTGCTGCGTCCTGCCCTGGAGGAGCTTAACTGTAAGCTGCACTTGTAATAAAAGTAACCCGTCTGACCCCTCAGTTTTAGCAACCCTTTGCACATGCATGGCTTATATCCGTTTTGCCGACCACGCAGTACTGGGTGATCCCGAAAAAGGTAGTACAAGTGGGCACAGAAGCACCATGCTGACAGCGAGCATACAGCCAGGGGAGCTCGAGCTTCCCTTGGTTAGAGTGCCATTAGGAGCCGTGTGCTTGAAAACCATTTGTTACTCAGGACCAGGAAAGGTAAAGACGTGCTTAGGGCACAGAGTGTAAGCACTCTGTGGCTTGCCCGTCTATATCCATCCGGATAAAGTAGAACCAATTTGTGCACTAAGCTGCTGCTGGAGTGTTTGGGGATGCATAAATAGAAATAAGTGCTTCCTCTTAATATGAAGAACATTAGTACAAATATGCAGGAATTAGCAGACCAGTCGAATTCTGGGCTACTCAGCATCTGTACGTGCCTCATGGATGGTACGGTCCATTTGGCTAAATCATTTGCAAAATCCCAATAATGTAAAATCAGGGTAGAACCACATCCATCACCTTCGCTATAATAAGGAAAGCAAAATTGTTAAGTGGGCTCCACCTTCCACTGCAAGCCTTGAACACCCGCCCCCCGGCCACGCAGCTTTGCCCACTCCTCGCATAGGGCGGCACTTTTCCCGGCTGTTCTTGAACCTTCTTCCCCGCCCAGTCGCTCGGCATTCCCGGTGGGTGCTGGGCTGGCTGGAGCAGCTCCGCCCGCCGCTCCGCTCTGCGCGGGCGGCTCCCGAGCGGCGCCGGGGCCGCGCTCCGAGCACAGGGAGCGTGCGGAGCCGCCCGCTCCTGGGGCGCCCGCCGCGCTTGCTGTCCAGCGTGTCAGTAACAAAAGCGGTGACTGACGGTGAGAGGAGGCTCGCAGGCGGGCGCGCAGTGTCCCGGAGCTGCTTTTCCAAGCCGCATTGCCGTCTCGCGGCGCTTCCAATACAAATCCCTGGAGTGGGAGCTTGCTCTGTGAGGGTACAGGCTGCATCTGACCTGACCGGAGCTGCTCTGTGCCAGCATCAAGCTGCGTCTGTGCCTGCTGCACGACTCCAACAGCCTGAGGTGGGCTCTGCCGGTGCCAAAGGAAAGGAGTAGCAGAAGAGACTAAAGGAAGCTGTAGTTACTCTGGCAGCTGAGTGTAAACTGCAAAATCCACAGGTTTCCCCTGAGAAAGAACATGCTTTTCAACCCCACGCAAACGTACACTTTAGTTTACTTTCAAACTGAGTGAGAAAGGAGAAGGCAGAGAAGGAAAGGATTGTGGTTTCTGCGTTCGTTTGGTGTAGAAGCTTCTAGCTGCTCTCGATTTGCAATTTAACATGAATGAGTTATTTGATTGGAGATAGATCTGTAGGAGGTACAAAGCTGGATCTGTGCATAGACTCTAGACCTTGATACACCGAGGATGTTAGAGAGAAGCATCTAAGTTCGTTCAGGTCTAGCAGGTCTTGGAGGAACAGCAAAAACACAGGAGATAATTCTTCATCTAATGAGTCTGTAGGGTGCTAAATTTACCATCTCCAGTCAGCATTAGCACACAAGTTCTCCTGCGCTCTCAATTCATCTGACATAGTTTTTTCATCTGAATTTTCTAATAATAAACCAGTTATATGTTGGCTTAAAATAAATCTTTGCAGGTCATTTTGTCTTGTATTTGGCAGTGAAGTTTCTGTTTGGGACTGGTACTTTTTCAGCTATGTCTTTTCTACTTCATAATCCAGCATTTAAACATTACAGTATGTATAATTGGTGCCAAATTATCTACTACTGCCAAACATGCTAGAACCAAGTTTAATAAAGTGATAAATAGTAGAAAGGAAAGGAGATCTTTTAGTGGAGATCATTTACAGATGTTACACAGCTTGTATTTCCAGCCATCCCCTAGTTTTCAACATAGCAGTGCAAGCCCTTATGTAAGTAATTTAAACCAAGTACTGCAAGTTATGTTCCTTAGTAACTTTTCAAAGAATGTTTAGATACTGTTTGAGCGCCTCCCTGAAGGGCTGTATGTGCAGGACTTCATGGAAAAGAGGACAGAGACAGCAGCAAAACAAAAGTGAGTGTCTGGGGTGGTGTCAATGCCATAATGCTTTCAGTAGGGTATGGATGGAGGGAAGGCAGGTTGGAACAGTCTCTTTTAAGCCTCTTCTACGGCTTGCTTATAGTACCACAGCATTGTAAAGGTGCCTCATGTTAGGCCTGTTCTCAGAAGATATGTTGCATACATAAAGGAAATATTTCAGAACTTGATGAAGAGAAAATTAAAATGTTGGCAATAGCTTTCAGGCAGAGCGAAATACAAGTGAGATGATTGCCTCAGGCAGCAGAGAACATTCCAACCAGTAAAATGTCCTGAAAAAATTACGAATTCCAACGAGAGTCTGGAACAGCCTTCCAGGACATGAAGCCAACTTAAAGCTGGTCAGCAACAGGCTAGATTTAGGAATAGATTTATGTAAAGACTTGCTAAAGATAACAAGGCTTGGTCTTAAAACATAAAAGATGGCATAGGGCAACACTGCTCAAACATAGCTTTATCAACAGGTCCTGCACAGGCAAGGGTGGGACACAAGGTGGCCTAAAGCCCATCAGGAAGGGAGGACCTTTGGGGTGCTGTCAAAGGGTTGGCTTCCCAGGTATGACATGGCTGGAGTCACTGTGCTGTGTAGGTGGACCAAAGCCCCCGTGTGACATGCTGTGGCCTGGAAGTTCACTTGCCCAGCTGTGTTGATCATGCTGGCACTGCAGACTCCCGGGAACTGGGAAAAGAAGTGAGGAATGCATGTCTGTACAAGCTCAAAGATGACATTTCAAGATAACGGCAAACAGAGTAACCAAAAAAGGAATGACCCTGACTATTCATTTGTGACTGGAACAGGAAATGAAACCACGCTCATCAAGAGCACTGGGTTCACCATTGGCTGGCTTGAAAGGGCTGAGCACAGGGTGTAAGAAAGGAATGAAGGCAGAAGCCACACTCTCTGTGTTGACTGTCACTGGCCAGCAGCTGGCAGGTGGACAGACAGACAGACATCAGCAGGGTCCTCCCATCCCTGATGCCAGCTGCCAGGGAGCACAAAATCCAACCCAGCGTGGCTTGAGTTTGGTGAAGACCTTCCTGGGGAAACTAATACAATCAAGATTAGTTCATACACCATGGGCAACAGTGATAATTTGTGCACCCATGTTATTTGAAGTAAGGCTTTGAAACTTGATAGATTGTAACCAAGGGTTAAGTAAACTTGTTCGGTTTTTTTTTACTTGGCATATATTTCTTCTGAGGGATTGTTGGGTTGCTGTCGAAATCCCAAGGAAACCCCAGATGCCCATCTGTTGGTGTATCACGCATACTGAACTGGGAAAGAATGTGACAGAGACAGCTTTAATTATTTCTTGCCGCTTTATAAAAAATAATCGTGATAAGGAGGAAGCAATGCTCATTTTATGAAATTGCATATTTTTTGTTGCAATAAGCAGTGCTACCATTGAAATCCTCAGTAGGGCACAAACCTTCATCAGTCTGACCCTACACTCGTATTTGTGTGACATGTCAGTGATAGATTATTAAGCTGCCCATCATCTGAGTTATGCCCTGCCTGTTCTTCAGTCTCAGCTTCGCTGAGCTGTCCCAGTATCCCTACTTTCCCTTGTTCCCCAACAGGATATAGCAAATCAAGTTCCGTACTATCCTTTTAGTTTGGGAGGGATAAAGTTGTTACTTTTCCATACCCATGACCACATCACTGCAGTAGATTGGCATAGCCCACACACAAAGACCATCAGAACTCTTTTCTGCTCCTTTTCAAAAGGAAGCAGTGGTGTTCACTCATCCCCTGCTTTCCAGCCGAGCAGCATTTACAGGGGAGTGATCTGAGTTGTTACACAGCAGGCATGCAAATGAGACTCAACCCTTCCAGCGCCAGACTGGAAAAAGGCTTAGTGTCTGCGTTTCCCGGGGATTCCTGCGCTGCTCAGCTCCCTGTTCACCAACAGATGTCAACGCTTTTCTAAAGTTATGGGCTGTAGGACTTACAGTTAGGCAAGGTCTCATTTTTTAAAAATTGTTCTCCAGTAAGGTTATGATTTCTTCTGTGCATCTGTACATTGATTTCTATTGTTTGGTGGTTTCATTTATGTGATATATGCTGTCCTTTTAAATCCCAGGTATAGATTTTCAAAAAGACTAAACAGCACTTGTTTGTATAGACATCTCTTCTGAATCAGTGTATCCCTGTCTTTACCAATTATAGCTCATTAGCTTTCAACTCATAGAAATTCAGTAAAATGGATTAAAATTAAGATGTTATTTACCTTTCCAAATGCAAAATTAATTTAAAAATACCTGATCATGTTTCATCAGTTGCTTTCATTTTGTTCTTTCCTTGCCTTGAAAGCAATTAAAATTACTGGACAAATGTATGTTTAGACATTCAGATTTTCTATTTCTTTGTGTCCCATTAGCCAGTGAGTGTACCCCAATGTGTGCATGGTAACACCACCAGAAAGGATGGGCAATTCATGTTGTTTTTTCCTTAAACCACTGCAACATTTTACTAGGCTTGGAAATTGTAATGTTTTATAATCTATTGCTGTGAAGTGCCACATGAAAATAATGCCAATAACAGTAATTACACATGGTAATTGCCTGATTGATACTGCTGCACTTTTACTAAAAAAAATGGGTTTTTTAGGTTTTATCAAATTTCAGTCTGTTTCCTAATAACTCTTAGGACTGTCATTGTTAAAAATAAATAAATACCTGTAGTAGCTTCCTTTGGTAATTTCTATCTTGATCTAATTTTAGAGTTCTCATTATTTTGCAATCTAATCTACTTTTTCTTTGGCTCTATTTCCCTTAGATGTATTTTACTTTGGTTTTTTAAATTTTTATTATGTAACTCTGGAAAGGTTTTCGTAATGTATTTTTTCCTAATTTTGTGTTTCCCATGCAAGCTTTCTTGCTTGGCTTCCTCCCACTTCTCCATCCCTTTTCTCCAGCTGTGTCAGAGGAAAGTCAGATTGGATGTTAGGACCATTACAGTGTTTCACTACCGTTACCATAAAAAATTTCTTCCTTATAGCCAAATTTACAAAATCCAAGTCTACCCTCTTTCAGTTTAAAACCTCGTTGCTGATGAACTGACAGTGAAAATAAGGATTTTTGTCTCTTCAGCAAATGCCAAACATTTGTTTTGCCAAATTCCTCTCTTTGCTGAATTTGTTGATAAACATGGCAAGAAGCAAGAGTCCACCAGCTCCTTACTGCTTACAGACTTTGCAGCATTCTTGATTCTTAGTTACTGTGCAGACAGCTAGATTGCAAATCTGAAAGAGAGGAAAGACTGGAAAACCCATGGGCCCACCCTAATGAGGAAGAACAGCCAAATCCCTAGAAATGATGTGTCTCACTCACTTAGGCTGCCTATGTTCTCAACAGGTGAGACATCTCAGTGCCTGTCTTGCCTCTTTCATCCTATACTTCACAGATACTGCACAATCCCATAATCTTTACTCATGGAGGTCCTCCCATGTTTTGTAGGGACCTTAAAGACTCCCCTGAAAGTGACTGACCACTTAACACGCAAAATTTATTCCCATATTCACCCTCAGAGTTTGCCCAGGTCCTCTGTCTCACAGATATTCTTCCTGAGTGGACCAATGGGTATTCCTTCCTTTTAATCAAATCTCTTTTGCCTGTGTGTGATTGCTTTTGGACAACAGATGATGGAATCTTAAGTCTGCATTTAATAAAACCCAGTTACCTTCTCATGACATTTTTGTCCGTTTTCCAGAGACAGAAGAAAGGCTAGGATAGATTTAGTCATCTGGAAGGGTTTATAAATGTTTGCTCCAATACCTACTCTCACAATATTCTCAGCTCTGCAGGGAGTAGAAACTCTCTGCAGGTGAAAGGTGGAAGGGGCGGAAGGGAAGACAAGGAATTCAGAATCTTTGTCTTGAGACACTGTCACAGAGAATTTTTACTTCCATGTTAAGAGGGGAGGCAGCTAGGAGCCAAGAACTTCCTTCTGTGTGGGCCCAGGTCTAGTGGTTATTTCCTCCTAATTGATGTGAGAGACAACCAGCTTAGTCTTCTGCAGCTTCCTTCAATTCCTGTTAGGCATGTATGTTCTCTGTTCCTGCTGAGTTTTCTCCCTTCTCTCTCTAGAAAGAGGAGATCATCTGTAATTGTGTCTGCTCGGGGTCTAATGTGTGTACTTCTCTCCACTCTGAAATGCTTAATACATTGAAATGGAAAAGTTATGATTACATAGGAATTGGGAATTCTGTTACATGGTCACAGTTGCTTTCAGTCAAGAGACTTAAAATCCTTTCCAAAACAGCCACACCTTGTTCTGGATAAATGCCAGCGAGCAGGAGTGTTCCTAATTTGAGAGCGTAGGTTGTTAGCTTTCTGATCCCGTGATAAGAAGAATGGTGGGGGCTAAGAAGTTTGCTGATCTTACATCAAAGTAAGTCCCGTGGTTTGTCCCCATGTAGAATAACTGAGGGACAATCCCAAGCACAAATACAGGCTAGGTGGAGAATTAATTGAGCCCTGCCAAGGAGGACTCGAGGGTGTTGGTTTGACCAGAAGTTTGACATGACCTGGCAATGTACATTTGCAGCCTAGAAAACCAGCCGTGCCCTAGGCTGCATCCAAAGCATGAACAGCAGAGGAAGGGAGGGGATTCTGCCCCTCTGCATTTGTGAGACCCTGCCTGGGGTGATGCATCCAGCTCTGGGGTTCCCATTTCCTAGGAAAACACAGACCTCTTGGAACAAGTCGAGAGGAGGCCACTAAGATGATCAGAGGGCTGGAGCACCTCTCCTATGGAGACAAGGCTGAGAGAGTTGGGATTGTTCAGCCTGGATAAAGCTCCAGGGGCACCTTAGAGCCCCTTCCAGTACCTAAAGGGGGCTACAAGAGAGCTGGAGAGGGACTTTTTGTGAGGGCATGTAGTGACAGGACAAGGGGGAAATGGCTTGAAAGAGACCAGGTTTAGATTAGATATTAGGAAGAAAATCTCTGCTGAGGATGGTAAAACACTGGCACAGGTTGCCTGAGAAGTTGTGGATGCCACATCCCTGGAAGAGTTCAAGGCCAGGTTGAATGGGGCTTTGAGCACCTGGTCTAGTGGCAGGTGTCCCTGCCCATGGCAAAAAGTTTGAAACTGTATGTTCTTTAAAGTCCTTTCCAACCCAAACCATTCAGTAGTTCTGTGATTCAATCATTTAAGATGAGTTGCTGAAACTATCTATCTGCTTTTCCTCTCCCCTGCACCATGGTCAGTGTGTCAGCATAGGTACATTAGTATCAAATCCACAGAAACCACCAAAGAAACCTTCAGTATTTTCCAAGGCTGTGTTACTACTTTGCTGCATTATTTGTAGTAAAACACCCTAAAGCACTTAGACCTCATATTTGCCTTTACATGTAGGGCTTCTTCAAACCCAGGGACACAAAGCTGGGATTCAGATTAAGCCAGCAATCAAGCACTAGGTTACTGGGCAGCTTAGTTTTTATCCTATGTTAATCAGCAACTTTGTCTCATGAATCATATGCAAAACAATAGTGGAGTCCGAGGATAGTTTTGGTGAAAAACAGAGCTTCCAGGCATGACCAGAGAGGATAAGCAATACTGTCATTCTAGATCAAGTTACTGTTTCTAAGCACCCTGGGGCTTGTGACAAATCCAGACCAAGAATGCAGCTTCTCCAGGACTTACCATTTTCCTGTGTTTGGATGACAAGGGTTTGCTTTCAGGGTAGCCAAATATGAAGTGCGTGAAGCCTGGTGTTGGCATGAGATGCTGCCAGGGAAAGGTTCACGCCCCTTCAGAGCAGCTCCTTCCCTTGCCGTAGGTGCTGTGCTCAAAGTCACTCTTCTGAATCCTGAGTGACACAAACTGGGTGGGACTGGATCATACTCTTATACCTCAAAGCCTTCCTGTTTGCACAGCCACAGCTGCCCCAGCTCAGCAGAAGAGAGCTTCAGGGAAAAGCTGAGCCAAACTTTCAAACCGAGGGAGCCCAAACAGAGCACGTCACTCACAGACCTCAAAGGGCTTGGCAGTCAAGGTCAGTACACTCTGCTTACTTCACAGGTGGGAAAACAGGTGAAACAAAGCTATGGGAAAGGGAAATTATTTTATTGAGATTGTAAAACAGTTTGGATCAGGGAACTAGGGCATGAATCTCCTGTGCCCAGACATGCTCTCCTGGGTACTGTGTGCTTTAAACTGACAGTTATTGCGGGGAAGCTGGTCATCTCAATCATTTTTGCTGACTCCTAATACTAAGCACAGGCTTGTAGTGCCTAAATGGAGGTAGAAGAGTACAATTTTGGAATACCATGTTTCAGCAACAGCACATAGCTCTGTACGTATCCAATTAGGAGCTAAAATGTGAACCTCATGTTTGAATTACATTGTGCATTGTGTTGATACAGTCTTTTCATTTTCTGGCTGTTCCTGTGTAAACCACCTCTACCATACAAGTTCCTAATAGACATCCTGGAGCCTCTGGAACTCTCCCTCTTCAAATAAATGGTTAATGGGAAAGTGAATACCTTTATTTCCCTGTTTTCCTCCATGGTGCATAGCAGAATTTGTTGAAACAGTCACTTTGTCTCCATCATCATGGTATACTTGTCACTTCTATTTAAATGTGTAAATAGTGTGATAACAAAGCTGAACAAGCAAACAAACAAACAACAAACCAAATCCCCGAAAAAGTTGTATCCACAAATCTGACTCCTCTTTGTTTGGCGTTCCTGCTAGACAACAAAAAAAATGGCTCCATGGGGTTGTTACAGTTATTCCTCATTGCTGAACTTTACTGCAATGGAGGTTGTTCTTCTCTCCACCAGACAGGAGTGTCCTGGAGATGAAACCCTGTGCCACCTACGAGCTGTTAGTGAATGGTGTTGGGCCATGGGACTTCACTGGAGGTTTTGTTCCCTGTGAGCTGCTCCTTGTTGGAGAGGACGCCTACCCTGTGCTCCTGAGCACCAAGAAGCAGGTCCTGATTGCTGTTTCACAGTATGGAAAGGGCCGGATGGTGGTCGTTTCCCACGAAGGAATCCTGAAGAGCCCCAAGTTCTCCCAGTTCCTCCGAAATGCCATGCAGTGGCTCAAGCCTTGCCCAGATGCCCTAGTTGGGGTTCATCCTCGGTTGGATTCCCTGTCCCAGGTGCTGCTCGGGGCTGGCACCCGAGTGCAGGTGGGGGCAGAGCCCAGCCTGTCCATGGGGGTGTTCTGTATGGATGCCTATGACAGCTCCCAGGCCAAAGCCATCGTGGACTTTGTCAAAGCGGGTGGAGGGCTGCTTGTTGGAGGCCAAGCTTGGTACTGGGCAAGTCAAAACGGCAAGGAGAAGGTGCTGTTTGAATTCCCTGGGAACCAGGTGACCAGCGTGGCTGGCGTGTACTTCACAGGAAACGCCGTGGAAAAAGGCGTCTTCAAAGTCGCCAAGAAGATTCCCAAGATCCCATTAGTTGTCCCGTGAGTACCTGAATCTCCCTCTCTTTAAACCACCAACCAGGTCATGTGGGTGAGTTGTTTGTGGATTTGGGAGGTGAGAGGTGAGGGTGATGGTGAATGCTGGTTCTTTTATAACCAGGATGGAATTGTTGCCTTCCAATTTAAAGGGGACCTTCCCATTCTTTGCAATGGGAAAGAATGTTGTCTTCAACTGTTTCCAGGGCAGCAGGACCAGGCCCAGGGAAACCATTCTAAGAGAAGGAAATGAGAGGAGCCATCTTTTAGAGCAGCCTGCCTGATCAAGTGTACCTAAGTGAAATGCAGCAAAACAGGCACAGGAGGAAGAACTCCTCTCCCTCTCCCCACACATCTCTATTTTCAGGGCAACTTTCCCACATCTGAAAACCAGGCTGGAGATGAAGCAGCAGGCCAGCTCTCTGGCTGACAGCTGCTAAACCTGTTTAGCCTGTTCCTTGCAGGAATTCACTTCTGCTGGTAAGCCCCTGGAGCTGGCCAGAGCTGAGGCTGGGTGCCTCCTCCCTTCTCAGCTTCTGACACAGGCTGTGGGCAAGAAATCTCAGTGATCCCAGTTTGTTTGGGATTCCAGCCTGGCTCTTTGTGTTCTGAATTATCAGGTGTAAAACTCAGGGCTGTTATGACTTATATTGCACAACTGACCAGGTATTGGAGTCCTGGATGTTGCCCTGCTGTCTTCCTTCCCTTGCCAGTGGCTATGCCAGGCTCTTTCTCCTGCCACTTTCTGCTAAGTTACATAAGGCACAGCAGGTTCTCCAAGGAGCATTAATGCTGCTGCACTTCCTCTGTGTGGCCACTTCATTTCACAGTAGTGATAGCCACAGCAATTAATGTAAAACTCCCTGCAAGTCTTTCCTTCGCAGCCTTTTGCTTGTGGATATAGAATGCTAAATTTTTAATATTTTCAAACAATTAATGGAGTTTGATACTTTTTGTTGTTTTCCAGTGAAGGCAGTAGACAGCTCTGCTGTTTAATTCAGTGAAATGCTTAGGGCACAGCTAACAAATCAGGTTGCTTAATTAAAATTTGCTGGTTGCTTCTTGTTGCCGCCTGCACTGCACAGGCATGTTCCCACTGCTTCATGCACAGGGCATGGAAGAGGGAAAGGGGTGGGGAGTTCAGAACAGAAAAATTACATCACAGTTAACAAGACTTCAGATGGTAACTAAGGGTGAATTACGCCTTGTTTATGTTGTTTTTGTGGGGATTTTGTTTGAATCCAGAGCCACAGAGAAATTTAGATCTCTAATTTCTGTGTAACACAACAGCTCTGTACATCTGGGTCTTCCTGCCAGATCTGTGTGCAGACAATCAGGCTTCAGTCTGAGACAGGGGCTGTGCCATATGCCCAGTCACATGCTTTGTGTGACAAAGGGTCTCAGTAAAGCAATAACCAAAGAAGAGGTGCAGATATAATTCCTGTCCTACGGGCATTAAGAAAGGCAGCATCATTTATTCTCACTGAGTTGGCAGCAATGGCCACGAAACAACAGATCCTTCACAGGTGTTGGGGGAAAACTGTTTGGCAGAACCAGGGCAAAGTGTACACAAAGCAAACCAGAGTAATTCAGCATGCCTTTCTCCACAGTGACATACAGGAGTTATATGGAAATAGCAGAAATAAGAGAGCCTTGTGCAGCCTGATCTCCTTTTATTGTGGAGACCAAAAATGTGAGGTAGCATGAGGTGTATGTGTTAAAGCTCTAATTCAACTTTCAGTCACTCACTATTTGTCTAGCTGTGTGTCTGCCTGTCCATGTATAGCCCATCTGTCCTAGCACTGCTTTCTTCAGTTCTCAACAGTGGCAGAGCTTGGGAGAAGGCACAGAAATCTTTGGAGCTCGCCTAGTTCGTAAAGGCTAGGGTGGGGCAAATAGAGAAAATTTCTCTTAAAGGAGCCAATTCCCACATTATGTGCAGTTTAAATCTGCAGTTTAAAAAACTGTGAAGGGTCTGATTTTTGAGTTTCTGCAATGTATTTAGATTTTCAAGTGGCTCTTCAAAGATGGAGGTCTAGAAGCTTCTTTTTGACCTGTTCATTCCATTTTCTAAATAAGGGCTGAGATTCCTACAGATTTGCTTGGCTGTAAAAACTGAGGCTTTAAAAGGAGAAAAATGAGGCATTGATGGATTTCTTTTTTTTTTAATGGAAGAACTGACAGCATGATATCCTGGGATGAAGTAGAAGGAAGAGGCAAGGATGGCCACTGAGAATAGCTCAGTTGGTTGGGGTGTGGTGCTACTTATAGTGTCGAGGAGGTGGGTTTGATCCCTGTATGGACCACCTGCTTAAGAGCTGGACTCAGTGATCCTTCCAGCTCGGAGTATTTTGTGAAATCAGGAAAAGAACTCCTTAAGTTTCAGCTATGACACCAGTCATGTTGTGCCAAGGATTCTGGGCTGGGGGCTAACCTGGACCTCTCTTGGCTCTGCAGGCACCAGGCCAACCTGAGCCTTGATGCTGAGTTTCTCCTGCACGGGATGTCAGAGCTGGATTTGGTGACAGGGGGCACCCCCTCCACTTTGCTGGTGCATGGAGCTCTGTCCTTCCCGCTGTGCCTGGACCGCTCCCAGCGCTGCTTCTTGGCTGCCACTCACTATGGCCGTGGCCGCGTGGTGGTGGCAACCCACGAGAGCCAGCTGTTCTCCCCAAAGCTGGCCAGATTCCTGCTCAACGCTGTGTCTTGGCTGGATGCTGGGAGGAAGGGGCTGGTGGCGGTGGATCCCAGCCTGAAGAAGCTGTGCAGCCTCCTATCTCAGGCAAAAGTGAAGTCACAGCTGTCACAGCTGGAGGGTGATATCAGCGTGTACTGCTGCACTTCTTACAGTGACAGGGATGCTGAGAGGATCCATGCTTTTGTGGCAGAGGGAGGTGGCTTGCTGGTGGGGGGCCAGGCCTGGTACTGGGCTTCCCAGAACTGTGGCAAAGCCGCTGTAGCAAAATATCCTGGCAACAGGATCCTGAACCGCTTTGGGCTGAGCATCCTGGGGCAGAGTGGCCAGGCAGCCAAGTACGTGCCTGTGGGGCCGGGGGAGCACTACCACTTCCGCAGGGCTCTCCTGCTCTTCAGCACCCAGCTGCAGGAGCATCAGGAGCCCACGGAGCCCCTGAAGGGCTGGCTGCACCCGCTGGCACAGGACTGCGCTGCCTTCCTGCACATCCCAGCCCACGACTGCCCGGCATATGCCTCGCTTCACCGCATCCTGACCAAAGTTCTCAAGAGGACTGGGATCCCGCAGGTCAGCAGGCACTGCCCGGTCAAGAGCAACTCCAAAGAGGCCGTGCTTCTCTGCATGGCCACCCAGCTGTCCCTAACTATGACAGACAGCACGGCCCTGGTGCAGAAATCTCCTGCTGGGGTCTGTGCCCTCCCTGTCACTGTGGAAATCGATGGCACAAACCCAGGTGAGGAGTTATCTCTCTGCCTCTGAAGGAATCCTGTTGCTGGGATCAGTGGGGTACCTGCCCTCTGTGTGCCTGTGTCTGTGTATGCCTGAACGTGGGCACAGATGTGCAATTTCACCATGGGCTTCAGAGGAGACTGAGCTCAGTGCAGTGGCAGACAGGCTTCTTTTTGTGGCCAGCTGTGATCTCAGCACCTGAAACACCCCGTGGAAGTCTTGCTTCCTCCCTGTTGGTGCACAGGCACTGTCAGGAGAAGAACCCCCAATGAGTGGTACCACAGGGCACTTGCATGGCACAATGGTTTTGACAAGAAAGCTTCTCTGAGAAACCCTGAACTCTGCACTGCAGATTGCTGTTCCCATAGTTGTGCTGATACAGCCATCTATGGAGTCATCCTGCAAAGAGGTGGGAGTTAGAAACAAAAAGTTTATTTGTAATCTACATAATTTCAGCCTGAGCACAGTCCCACAGCTCAGTGTGTCAGCACGCTGGAGGGAAGATCTGGTTTTGGGGATGAAAAAAAGAGGCTGGAAGTATGGTGGGAACTTCTTGGGCTGACAGCATCACTGAAGCCAAAGTATCGAGTAATTACACCATGAATGATTTGTCTAAGCTTAGGCTTTGTGTCTGTACCAGCTCGCTGAGATTTCTGCTCACAACTGATATGTTTAAACTCTGAGTTAAGTTCCACTAGTAACTTTTATCCCCTGGAGAGATTTTTTTTGGTATTAGAATATGATTTAGAGGAGTTGATTCCAAATTGTTCTAGTGAGATAAAGGAGGCTGTTCTGGAATGGCAATGTCTGAGTATAGTGGCTGTGCAGAGAGAAAAGTTGTAGAATAGCTTCTCACTGGTTTTAACACTAATGAGTCAGGACAAAAACAGAAAATACTCAGAATTTGTGTCATTTCACAGAAATGAAAAAGAAAAAAAAGCTGGCAAACCCTGAGCACCGTTTCAAAATTGCTTTTGGTGCAAATTCCACAAAATTGAGATGAGCTGGTAACACACTGGTAATAGTCTAATTTGCATTTTCCCTTGGATTAGGTTTTGCTTGACAAAACTGGTTCTGCTTTCTTGGATGACAGGAAAGGTTGTAAACTGAGTGTTAATGACAGTTCATTAGGACTTCTGGTGTTTGGATTGAAATATGCCTAAGTAAACTTTATGTCAGAACTACGGAGTGGAATCTGCCTGACCATTACAATAGAGATGGGTCAGTTTTGCACTGTAAATTCTGTAAATTGCAAGTGTTTAAAGAGATTTATGCTGAGGAGACTTGCATTTCCATGGGAAGACTGTCTAGAAACATGCTGAATTGTAGTGGTACCCTTCTTACAGGTACACCTAGCACAGAATGGTCTTTTGAGGCTTTCTCATCACTTCAGTCAGCTAGAAATGACAATTCCTGTGGGCTCCAGTTTGTGCTGGACCAGTCACTAAGGAAAAATGCAATGCCACTGTCAGTCTGTTATTTGGGAAATGTTTTATGACCATTACAACTTCAATCGTGTAATCACACCATAGCTGGCACCTCTTATGAGGTCTTTAGGATAAGAGCATCTGAATGTAGGAGGTGTTGGGGTTTTGGCTTCTTTTCTTTTTTTTTTTGCTTCTCATTTTTAGAAGATACTACTAAGCACATTTAAGTTTGGCGTTTCCAGTAGTGTAAATCTGGATGGGCTTGCTTGCTAATGGTGTGATGATTTTGCTCGTGTCTTTGAAACTGACAAGTATTTCTGACAAATTGAGTAAATGCGAGATGGTTCTGTGAGTGTAGAGCAAAAGAAAAGGAAAGGATGGAAGATTATTCTCTTATTGCAACTTGAAATCTCCAGGATCTGTAATGGTCTGGACAAAGAAGTGCTCTTGACTGTTCAGGACTGTGTTCTCTTCTGTTTTAGGAGAGACAGCCTGGAGGAGTACAGGGCTCTACCTCCCCGAAGGCCACACAGCAGTAATAACGTGCCCTTGCCTGGTGGTCGGTGCTGGTCTGCAGGTAAACTCTCTCTGCTTGGTGTTGGTTTACACCTGTGTATTTGTCGCGTGAGCACTCAAAAGATAGGACGAGGAAGGGTTTTCTTCTTAATGGCTTTTTCTACCTTTCCCGCCCTTTCCTACTGCTGCCACCCTGTGGCACTTTAAATGCTTTCTCACAATTTCTTCACCTTGTGTCCTTCTGCTTTTCTTTTGCATTCCTCCCATTCTGTGTGCTGGTGGGGTTTTTGAGTGTGACTGCTGCTTGAGGGCTGTTGGTTTTTGTTCTGTTATGGTGCTAAAAACCTGATCAAGGTGATTTTCAGGTCCAAGGTAAGTACTTGGGCCCTTCTATGAACCAAACTTGATTCCATCTCCCCAGATCTCTCATAAATTCCTTTGACAGTGCCGTCACTTCTGCTCATGTAGATGTATCCAGATGAGATAGGCACTGTTACTTGGGATCCTGTCCTCTGCAAAATACAACAGAGGCAAATGCTTACCTGCTTGGATATTTTTTGCAGTGACCTCCCTGCAGCTGAAATGCAAAGTTAACTCAGGTGCTTCTGTCTGATCCTGCAGCCACATGCTGTCTGTTTTATTACAAGAGCTCAAAGGAAGAGGCACAATAAAAGAAGCCAGTCATGACAACATCTCTCCAAATCACGTTATAGGAAGTGACTCTGATGCTGGGGAAGGGTGGAGGAATGATCAATGCAAGTGCAGTGCAGTGGAAGGAGTCACTGCAGTACTCTGACCTGCTGGTGAAGGATGCAGTTGAGCCAGGAATACTGGGAGTAGATCTGTAAGTCTGAGATAGGGACAGCGTGAACTTTGCCTTTTTATTTTAACTGTATTTACTGCCTTTGGTCACCACAGGCTGAAAACTTGAAGTAGGCTGGAGTCAGAAGGCTGCTTCTGTGTGCGTGCTCTCCAGGGTCAGTGCTGCAGTGGGTGCTGAGGCCAGTCTGCCAGGTCACACTGGCATGCCTTTGACCAGCTGTTCCTACACTTCTGCTTGCCAGGTGCAGGTTGGGTGTCACACGGATGACCTCTCTAAAGCCAAGGAGCTGAAACGGGCACCAGTGGTAATACGTACCTGTGATGTTGCCTGCCAGAAACAATCCATCTCCTGCCTCTGGGGTGGCCTCATTTACATCATAGTACCAGCAAAGAGTGTCCTGGGGAACGTGCCCATCACGGTGGAAGGGGCAGTCCGAGCTCCTTTCTTCAAGCTTGGTAGGTTTGTTTACCTTGGTGTTTTTTGCCTGAGGGCTGCTCACAGATGTTGTCCCAGTGACTGAAAGGAAAGATGGTCCTGTGCTTAGGAAGGTCTTAGAAATGCTTGGATTTAGGAATACCCAGATTTATTTTCCTTACTATGTTGTCCTCTGGGATTCCCATTTTTCTACTAAGTTTTTTAGAAGGGTGGAAGGGAGGCCTCCAGGAATCACCTACCTGTCAGCCTCAGCTTTGTGCCTGGGAAGATCATGGAACAAACCCTCCTAGATGCTATGCTAAGGCACATGGAGGACAGGGAGGTGATTTGAAACAGCCAGCACAGCTTCACCAAGGGCAAGTCCATCCAAGAAGGATGGAGACAAACCCTTTAGCAGGACCTGTTGCAGTAGGACAAGGGGCAATGGTTTTAAACTAAAAGAGGATCAATTCAGGCTATGTATAAGGAAGAAGTTTTTTACAATGAGGATGGTGGAAGACTGAAAAAACTTGCCCAAAGAGGTGATGGATGCTTAATTCCTGGAAACATTCGAGGTCAAATTGGGCAAGGCTCTGAGCAACCTGACCCAGTTGAAGATATCCCCCCTGCTCATAGCAAGAAGGTAGAAACAGATGACCTTTAAGATCCCTTCCATCCAAACTATTCTGCAATTCTACGAATCTCTGTTTCTGGGTAAGTCACTTAGTCACTCTGAGCCTGCTGCGTGGCTGGGAGTAGGTGAAAGAGCTTTCACAAAATGGGCAGGGTTTGTTCACACCAACATTTCTTGGAGGATGGAGTTGTTACTTCCGATGGAAACTGTTGTGCAGGGGAGAGGGAAACTGATCTCTGCCATGGCAAAGCATGCTCTGTGCTCTGCCTGCTTTACTGTGCCCTCATATGGCCGTCTCTAGATCCTACAAGACTTCTCTGCTGAATTTCCTGTGTTTCCAGCAGTCTTCTCTTCTCTTCTCTTCTCTTCTCTCCTCTCCTCTCCTCTCCTCTCCTCTCCTCTCTCTTTTCTCTTCCTCTCTCTCTGTCAAACTGAACAGAACCAGTGTTGTTATGTGAAACAGCAACTCTGCTGGACAAAAAGAAATGGGACACTGGAGAAACTTGATGCTTCTTGTTCTCTGATACGAAACAGGGATCTGTTCTTGCTATGCTGTTCTATTATATGCCAGTCCTTTTCCATTTTCTACTTATTAAAGAGCCTGAGGAGGCTTCCCAAGAACAGATTGAGGACTGCCTATTTAACAGCCACCACCCACAGTCATGCAAATACCACATACTGTTTTCCAATAAATTTTCATGACCTGGTCTCTTTCTCTGAGCTTGACCTCTGTGAGCATGCTCAAAAGTCAGAATTGTGCTTAACTGATTTTCTGTGTTGCTGCTGTAGGGGAGACCTGTGAAAGGCAGTGGGAGGCCTGTATCCGGCACTACCCTGCTCCCTGGGCAGAGCTGGCTGTAGAGAATCTCATCCTGACAGTGCCTTCTGACAGCATCCGCCACATGGAGAACCCACAGCCACTGCTGACCCTGTGGAACGAGATCATGGTGGCGATAAGCAAGCTGGCAGCCGTACCAGCGAAATTCCCAAGGCCAGAGAGGATTGTAACAGATGTCCAGATCTCATGTGGTAGGTACACTGCCATATGGCCTTCTCTGGGGCTAAGAGGCAAGTGGCCTCTAGCAGCAGTGTCTGTTCCTTCAAGGTTATTTTGCTAAAACCAGACTGGGAACATATGTGAGGTGTTAAATGACTGTGACCCTTGCATAATTGTGAGCTATTCCGTCCATGTGGAAATGTGGTAAGGCAGGGCTTGAAAAACATCCTGATCTTTCCAAATGCCTCCCTGCCCTCAAAACTGGTGTTGTCTCCTCAGCTGTTCTCCTGTCGGGGTGTGTTAAGATGCAGACCTGCTGACTGCAGTGGCTTTAGCTCACATGTAGTTATTCATTCTCCTTCCTAAATGCACTGCAGAGCCAGTACAGTTGGGAAGCAGTGACCTGATTTCTATTTTCTCTCTGGCTCAGCCACAGGACTGTTCTCATGTGTTCAGTGACAACTTTTAAACCTCTGTGTGCCTACTTGCTGGAGGTGGGCTCCACAAAGGTTATTGTGGGCAAAGCTTAGCCTGAAAAGATGTGTGCAGTGTGGAAGCAGATCCAGTATTGCTGTCAAAGCTCAGGAGTGTGTATTTTTGCAGCTGATGTTCCCCCACTCCAGCTTTTCCAGTTATGAACTGAGTGCCTTTGATCAAGAATCAAATTATATAGCAAACATGGAACTTTGCAATAAAAATTTTGCTCAGTTGTTTTTCAAAATAAACTGGTTGAATTCATCATCCCACAATGAGACAAGGGCTTGGCACAAACCCTGATGCCCTAAACTTTTGCTAAGCTACAATGGAAAGAATTTGTGGCACATCTTGGGAGTGTTTGGTTCTGCTATGCTGAACAAATTCCAGTTAAAAATATCATAGTCTACAGACATAAAATTTCTTTTGCCTTGGATGGACTAAATGGTTTCACTCACATTTCTGGATCTGAACTTTTTGGGCGCTAGTGATTGTTAATTGCGTATATCTCTCTTATTAAAAAAATGAGGAAGCTCAAGATCTTCACTAGTTCCTGCAGAAACTAGTTCCAGGACATTCATGTTCACTAGTTCCTGCAGGAAGGTGAATTGCCAATCCTGTTCATTCACCAGGCTCCCTCTGTGTAAAGGGCTGCTTATCCCCTGCTACAACGGGTGTTTGAATCTGAGGGCATTGCTCTTGCATGAAGTTTTGGGAATCTTCAAGGAGGACCAATTAGAGAAGAAGACACCAAGGAGGCATAAGTAAAATCCCTTGCAGTGCATGTTTCTTGCACCTGCTGGAAAGTTGTTTATGGAATAGCTATCCTGCAAGGTTAAGTATGCCAGGCTTTGTAGCCCTTAAACATGGCAAACTGTGTTTTCTATGTGTCTCTTCCAAACCAGTGACCACTGGAGTGCAGGCCTGCAGTACCCACACTCTGCACAGGAGCACTCAATGAGTGCCATGGTGCTGAATCACATTATCACATGGTTGCACTGGTGCCGACTGTGCCCAGCCTGTGGGAGTTAGGTGTGTTCTGGACAATGGTCAGGCTTTTCTCCTCATCCTAAAACCTCAGCCTCAGTCCAACAATGAGTTTACATTTACAAATAAAAAGGGAAAGCAGGCAAAACTGCACTTAACTGATGGTTCAGTCCTACCTTTACTTGTTAGACTGTTGCAAGGGTGACTAACTGTTAGGGTAAAACTTGCTGTGTTTCCTTATATCACACTGGGGAAAGTTGGTTGTTAATGGTAATGAAAAAGTGTGATTTGTGAGATGGAGGAAAGGCACTAGAGAAATGAAAAAACTACATTAATCATTTAATGTCTAAGAAGCACTGAGGTGAGCACTTAATGATGTGTGTTGTTACCTGCCTCTCCTGCAGGCTGGATGCATTCTGGCTACCCCATCATGGGCCACCTGGATTCAGTGAAGGAGATGGTAGACGTGCAGCACATGCAAACTACTGGTCTTTGGGGTCCCATCCACGAGCTGGGACACAATCAACAGCAGCAGGCATGGGAGTTTCCCCCTCACACCACAGAGGCCACATGCAACCTCTGGTCTGTCTATGTTCATGAGGAGGTGCTGGGCATTCCCAGGCATAAGGCCCATCAGGCACTCAGTCCACAGTGCCGGAAGGAAAGGATAAAAGACTATCTGAAGAAAGGTGCTCAACTAAAGGACTGGAAGGTGTGGACTGCCCTGGAGACATACCTGCAGGTAACAGGGGAAAGTGTGCGTGTGTTAGTGCAGTCACTGAAGCCTGTGTCAGAGGGATGTCTGCAGCCTGGTGACTGTAGCTGTGAAGCCTCCTAACTGTTTGATTACTGTCACGGTTTATCTTGGGCCCAGAAAGCACCTGAGAGGTAAACAGGCCGAGTGCCTAAAGTTGATGTATCCTGAAAACCTTCCTTTGCCAGACTTGCTTAGCTACTCAGGGAGATAGCTCAGTGCAATGTACCGATCTTTCTCCCTGGAAGAGAAACAGGAACTGCTGCTTGTTATACAACATGGGAAAAGGAGGATCAAACTTGGGCACAACTCTTTAATCCACAGCAGATTTCCTGTGGGACAGTGGGCTAGTTGTCAAAAAAACCTTGGCACTGGAAAGTGTCTGGAAGGGTCAAGCTTTGAACAGTCTCCTGGTGAGTTACATGGCCTTTTAAAAAACTTACAGAGAGGAGGGTGTTCATATCATCCAGTGCACTGAGTGGAGCCAGTGTCCATCAAGCAGCAAGAGGATGGGCTCAGCCTATCCTCCTGCACACAGAACTGGATCCCTCACTGTTGTTGAGACTCTGAAACATGAACCCTGTCCTAGATTAAAGTGCATTCTCTCAGGAAGCATGCAAGATAGATTTCCCCCTTTCCCTTAATCCTCTTAGAAACTATTAGCCTAATGGAGAGAGCACTCAGCCTGATTTTAACTGGGGACTGCAAACCGTATGCCCGTTATGATGGCTTAAGCTACTGACTGTTGTGAGGTGAGTATCACTCAGCTGCCTTGTCTGAGAGCTCTCACACTTTATATGAGGAAAAAGAATATTTCCTGGAGGAGTATTGATCCTAACTTTTCCACATCCTAGAGAAGCAATTGAATCATCAAGCTGAAGAGTCATCCTCTGGGGTTTTTTGGTGCAACGAATAACAAAATATTTATACAGAGGGGAACAGTTTTAAGAGGAGAAATTTTCCCACAATACCTTACCAGTTTGGCCACTGCCTCACTGCCTCACCCATGCTTGTAGGCTGTGATGTCTCATCTTCTATCTGGTTACCAACAGGACTGCTGGAATAAATGTGGCATGAAAGAACAGCTCTAATTCTGCAGCAGCAGTTTTGTTCTTACTCTTAGGCAAAGCATGCCCTGTTCAAAATCTCTCCTTCCCATTTTCTCAATACGCCTTGTTCTCCTGTGCTCCTTCTTTCTAGCTATTCTGTCAGTGTCCCCTCTGATACTGTTTTCACTGTCTCCAAAGCAGCAGCTTATATAATAGGTTGCTGACACTTCTGGCTACTCACAATGCATCTTTGATCCCCGTCTGTTTTGGGAGATCAAATGTGTAATGGGGAAGTATTTTTCTGTACTTTAGTGCTGCTAGTTATGCTCTGAAGCCTGAAAGTTGGATGCTTTCATCTAAATTTACATTCATTCTAAAAGACACTGCAGAGACCCACGACCCTTGGAATTTTCTATTGTGTGTAACACAGGAATAATGCCAGTGAAATGACAACTTAATTGTTTGTACACTGTATTCTTTTTCATCAGTTGCAGGAAGGGTTTGGTTGGGACCCCTTCACCCACCTCTTCTCTGACTACCAGAAAATGTCCACGATCCCAAAAGACAACACTTCTAAGATGAACTTGTGGGCACAGAAGTTTTCTCAGCAGGTGAATAAGAATCTGGCTCCATTCTTTACAGCCTGGGGATGGCCTATCAAGAAAGAGCTGTCTGTGGAACTGTCCTCTCTACCCAGCTGGGAACAGGATCCAATGAGATCCTGTACACCATAAAGGAAAACTGCCTTAATCTTGGTTCTCATACTAGCTATGGCCTATCTTTTTCTCCTTGTGTGCTACATGATAGCTCACTATGTGCTTGTATTTACGCTGGATTCTTCAGCTTCTTGCCAACAAGAAGCCAGCCCCAACAGAAATTCAACAGGGATCAGCAGATCAGCAACCACGTAAGCTGTCTTCTGAAGGGTTAAATAATCAATGAGCTTTGTTCCAGGTTCTTGACCTCAGGAAGAATGTAATTCTGAGATATTTAGTTCCTACAGAGCCTTTCTCTGATGAAATGGAAATTTTCTGGGTGGAGCAG
This sequence comes from Rhabdornis inornatus, assembly GCA_013397075.1. Classification (NCBI taxonomy): domain Eukaryota; kingdom Metazoa; phylum Chordata; class Aves; order Passeriformes; family Rhabdornithidae; genus Rhabdornis; species Rhabdornis inornatus. The sequence continues at coordinate 16,552 of VWZS01005303.1, read as the reverse complement.
TCTCTGGACTAGTTTCAAGGACTTTACCATGGGAATAGAGATCTTTAGAGCAAATAGTAGTCTCCACAATGTTGTATTCTTAAGTTATTCTTAACCTCAGTAACATGACATTTTCACAATTATTTTTGTTACTCTAAAATCCCTAATTTTTAATTCCTCTAATAATGCAGAACTTCCACACCTGTTGTGAAAGTGGCCTTATAATGCTTATATACAGACTATATGATGCGTAGTTGATACTGAAATGCTGTAGATTTCTTCCTACATTCTATGGCTCTGTGACCCAACACCCATCTTTATGTGAACAAGTCAGTTATAAGTTGAAGTTGTCCTTCAACCATAGCCCAAGAGCAAGATACATGCCAATGAAAATGAGAAAGTGGAAACAGGGAGGTAACTTGATTGTAGTCCGTAATGGTTTAACTCATGGACTCATCAAAGGTTAAAATACAGGCATTGACCTGACAGCCTGAGGGAGCAGAGGGAAGGAAGACAACAGTTCATCAAGACAGAGGACCAGTCCTTTCAAGGTGCAACAAAAGTTCATGTTACTCCCAGCTCTTTCATAATTGCTCAGCTATTATGGGTTCTGGCAAGCATGTTAATGCTTAGCCTAAGAGCTAACTAGTCCCAGCCTATTCCTTATGTATCAGTAATAAATAAATATAGATTCACAGGTTTTGTATGTGGTCCTATTTTCATGTCTCCATGCCAGTAAAAAAAGGCCTATATAGAAATCACCTAAGGCCTTGGTGGTAATGTTGTTCAAAATTGAAAAAAACCACCATGGAAGTCTCTAGTCTGTGGTGTGACCTCATATATATCATAGTGCCAAAGGAGAGTACATTAGGCCAAATACCAGTCACAATTAAAGAGATTGTGCAGCCTCCATTCTTCAGGCTTGGTAACTGGTCCCAAAACCTAACTGTAGCAGGGGAGTAAAGAGGCATTTCTGCATTTATAGCTTACCCATATTTTCCTGATTTTCTGGGGGTTTTCTTTTTGTGGTCATGTGTGTAGAAAATGTCAAAATATGTAATGTCCCAGGGAAGTCTTTGCATTAAGCTTTGCATTTCTTAGCCCAGAAAGTATATTGATAAGACCTTCACTTAGGAATCAATCTCTTTCCAAGTTCTCAGTACAAGGATGTCTGAGACACCTTTAAAGTGGCTTGATATTAAAAACTGAATATCATCAACCTGCAGCAGCATCAGATATGGGGTCACCAAAGATGACTGGAGCCCTTGCCAGCATCCCAGGAGCTCCCTGTGATTCAGTAAAACACAGTTACATCCAGATTAATTTATTGTTTCTGAGGCCATGCAAAGGGGTTTACCCGTGGTGATTCTCCTCTTCCTTCACATTTAAAAGTTCTTTTTAAATTGACTGCCTTTTTTCACCTGAATGCTGGATTAGGGGGAGCTGACATCTCTGCCTGGTGCTGAACCATCTGTCAGTACTGGCCCCCTGGGCTGAGCTGGCCACTAGAACGTCATCCTGACAGTACCAGCTGCTGATGTACACCACATGGGCAACCCAGAGTCTGCTTCCCGTCTGCATCAAGATGATGAATGCAATTGCCAGGCCAGCAGCCATCCCAGCAGCTTTTCCAAGGCCAGAACGGATGGTGGCAGATGCCCAGATATCTCATGGCAAGTATAAACTAGGGCATTTTGTCTGTATCTGTGACGGATATTTGTAAGGAAAATATGCAAGGCAGTAATGCTATCACAAGATCACACGGGTCCTCAAATCAGCAGATCAGTTCCACCATATTTAAGAAGACTGTTGGAGAGAATAAGAATCTTCTGTGAATGTCAAGAGCTTGCATGCAAAAGTAACATATTCTGCTGAATTTGACACTGTAAAACCCAGTGAAGGGAGGCTGGCCACCAAATGACGTGTGTACTGTGTCATGTTGATCTTGTTGCTGTGGGAGGGAATTTATGCTAATTGCAGCAGAAAGAAGGGAAACACAGGTAGCTGGTTTAGGCAAGACCTAAAAGGAGATTTTGAAACTTGAATTAAGGCATGCAACAGACACACAGGCAGCCTACCATGTAATAAGACCCTGGTGTTAGCACACATAGGATTGCTTCCATCAGTGGGGAAGTGAGGGCAGTGGTAGGGGGGAGAGTTGGCTGTAAGCAGCATTTTGCTGTTTGTCATTTAAGCAATCTGCTATTTAAAGACAATTCTCTAGGCCAGTGGAACTGAAATTTTTTATGGGTGATGAGGAGGCTCCTAAAGGCCAAGTCTCAGCATTATTTTCAATTAATCTTTGTTCAAGTATTGCACTTTTCTCAGTAGGATTGGCAGGTTCTTTCATCTCTACTTGACTGCAGCACTAGAGATGTTTTCTACCACTTGAATTGATAAATTTGTCAGCTGCCCAGGCCACCACTCAATAATTCACAGCTCTAGCAACTTGACTCATGTGGTGTATCTGCTGTCAGTCAAGTAGAACTGATTCAAGAGAGGCTGGCCCAAGTGCAAACACTGGCACAGGTTGCCCAGAGCTAGAGGTGGTTGATGCCCCATCCCTGGCAACATTCAAGATCAGGTTGGATGGGACTCTGAGCAACCTGATTTGATGAAGATGTTCCTGCTTAATGCAGGGGAGTTGGACTAGCTGACACTGAAGGTCCCTTTCAACTATTCCATGATTCCATGAAAAGTGTGTGTTGTGTTTCCACACTGAATTTCTTCCTTGAAGCATGTCTTTATGTCAGAAGGATTTTATTAATCAGTCATTACATCTGGCCTCATACACCTCTGAATCCAACAGTGAGGTTGTAATCTGTTGGTGGGTCTGTAACAATTGTGTTGAGATTACTTATCAGTTGCTTCTGGATTTATTTATTTGGCTCTTTCTCATAAGATGACCAGCCCTTTGCACTGACACTGCAGATCCTGTGCACAGGCAGCACTGTCCACCAGAGGCCATGCTGGTGGAACCCAACATATAAACTCTTCCTGCTTCTCTCAGACCTGCTAAAACAAGGGGAGTGTAGCACCATTTCAAAAATGTGAATGGCTCTGTATCCCCCCTGCACTACTTTAGAGCTATAAGGAACCAGTTCAGCCTGTTGAATTGTCCCTGAAGGAAAAAGAACCAAAGATATCAAAATCCTATGAAAAGCTACTGGAACATGATTTTTAAAGCTGATTATGGTTGTCAGCAATACTGAGGAACTCATGGAAGATGTTAAGGATTACAATGAGTTTGTTTGTCTTTTCTGAAAAAAGAGGCTTTTTACAAACAGCATGAAAAACAGCAAAATTGGAACCAAATCAATGACAAATACAGTGAAGAAATAATGGTGACCATCAGCAGCAAATTCTACCCAAAGCTGAAGTGAGCTATGGAATGAAATTCAATAGTAAAGAGCTACTTTAGTAAAACAAACTGACAAGAATCTGCCTTCCCGAAAAAACCCCAATAAAATAAAATAAATCCCAGTTGACAATTTGCTTTGTGGTACAACAGACACTGTCAGGGCACGGTGGAGGCGGCTGCTCTCCAAGGGTCAGTGACCAGGACCCAGCTGCAGTAACACAGCCAGCAGGACAGCTGGGGACCAGCCACAACAACTGAGTTGTTGCGGTGCGCAAGTTTTAAGTTCATTATAAGTTGTTTATTACTTACAGTTGTAATAGTTTCTCCCGGTGTTTTCCCCTCTGAAATGGTCTGCCCCAGGTCTCCCTTTCCCGCCCCTGCCCCGTTGCATTTCCCCAAACCCCTCCCAGTTAATTGTCAATCCTCCCCGGGCCCTCCCAAGTACCTGGAATGTTCCCTGTCCTTCTCCCTCAAACCACTCCCCAGCCCCTGTCAATCCTCCCCGGCCACTCCCAATGTTCTAGAAAGTTCCCTGTCAGTTGTTAGTTTCTCTGTATGTGATTTGTCCCCGCTTTCTGTACCCCGCCCAGGTATTCCCCTAATGGAAGGTTGGTTCATTGTCTCCTCCCTGTGTTCCTCCCACCTACTACCCTTATTGGTTGAAGCTTTGTACCCGCCCATGGGGAGGTCCCATATTTAAGTTGCTGTTTGTTTGCTTTAGGTGCCTTTTGGTGGTTCCCTTCCGTGCGACCCAATTGTCTCCTCTTGNTTGGAACCAAATCAATGACAAATACAGTGAAGAAATAATGGTGACCATCAGCAGCAAATTCTACCCAAAGCTGAAGTGAGCTATGGAATGAAATTCAATAGTAAAGAGCTACTTTAGTAAAACAAACTGACAAGAATCTGCCTTCCCGAAAAAACCCCAATAAAATAAAATAAATCCCAGTTGACAATTTGCTTTGTGGTACAACAGACACTGTCAGGGCACGGTGGAGGCGGCTGCTCTCCAAGGGTCAGTGACCAGGACCCAGCTGCAGTAACACAGCCAGCAGGACAGCTGGGGACCAGCCACAACAACTGAGNTGTTTGCTTTAGGTGCCTTTTGGTGGTTCCCTTCCGTGCGACCCAATTGTCTCCTCTTGCCCTCGTCCAATAAACCTCGTGGATCCACTAAAAGGACTCGCCTGATCCTTTGCCGGTTCCGGACGCGCGTCTCTCGTTCAGGGGCCCCTCAAGCCCTAGCCGTACTCTCGACTGAAGACCTTTTGGGGGACGGCCCACTCCTGGCGCCGAGCCTCGCCCTCGTGGGCTAGTCGGGCCGGACGGGGTGGTCAGTAGGAGGGCGAGGCCGCGTCACTGAGTGAGGCAAGCAGGCACACCTGGCACAACATCTAGGGTCCAGTTGCTAGCCAAGTCTTCAGGGATGAGGAAGGTCTGAAGTGAAGCATGGAAAGCAGCCCTCAGGTCAGTGTGGGGTCCAGTGATGGTGACCAAGGTCAGACATACTGCAGTGGCTGCTAGGCAGGCCCATTGTGATGAGGTGCATCTGAAATCAAGTGAGGAAATCAGACCATGGATCTGCAGGCAAATTAAGCTTGCAACACATGTACAAACTTATTATTTTAATCCAGAGAATCTTCCTTCCTTTTCTCACTTCCGGCAACCATTCAATCCCTACCCCAGGTCATCTCGTCTGTTGACTCTTAAGTCTCCAGCACTGTGTACGTGTGGCAGCTCACAGAATTCCACAAATCAGCCTGAGTCAGTCCTGATCTGTCTCCAAGTAGCACACTTCAGCAGGAGAATCAGAGCTTCAGGGAAAAACTTTTGAAGCAGTCCTCGGAAAATATGCTTGTTTTGAGTCATTTGTGATCTCAGCACAGTGCAAGGCTCATTGGTCTGTGGAATGCACCAGTTTGAAACATACACAATCTTTGGGCAGTACCAAAGATGACTTCTGATCACTGAAAATTATTACTTCTCTTTTTCTTTCTCTTTTTCTCCTAATACTACATTCAAGCCAGTCTTTCAGTGTTGTGGTGCAGTACTTCATTCAGTAGCAACCAGGGTTAATTGACACTGCAAACATCAACTGTGCTGAGTCTCTAGGCAGGGACCCTGCATTTTGTGCTGTGAGAAGAGAGCCTTATGTATTGTAGGTATGAAGAAATATTTTAAATATGCATACTTCTAAGCATGGAGAGGTGGATTGATATTTTTTATCAGTCTTGTTTTGAAGACTTGTAACAGTTGGAAAAAAAAAGTAGGAATCAAGCCTGTGAGCACAGGCCTGCCCTTCAGGATGAAGAGCACTTATAAAAATACTTTATTTTTGTGTGAATATTAGGAAGATTAGTTTGTTTAATAATCTGATGGTGTTAAAGGGCTGCTTTGGTTCTTCAGTAGGCATATAGAATTTTGGGGTAGATACACTTAAAAAAAAAAAAGAAGAAAAATGCCCTATGAAAAGATCCATAACTGAATTTAATACAAGATTTTGTTAAGAATGCAAGTAGAATAATTCTAAACTTCTATACATGTATTTTATACTGTGTCACTTGTGAGTCATAGTTGCAAGAGGCCTTTGGATAGGAAGAATATCTCTTTACCAAGATATTTTCTGAACACCAAAATATGACTGAGCTTCCAGATGATGATGATGATGACTCAAAAATGAATCTGCAGGCAGAAACCTTTTCATAACTCAGGTCAGGAGGAATTTGACTCCTTTCTTTAAGGCCAGGGGATATCCACTCTGGGCAAACCCTTCCCAGCAGCAGGCTGTTTCTTTCCCCATCTGGTCAGATGATCCCAGGAAGCAATATATCTCCTAAGCAGGTTTTGACTCATGAAAATGTGACTGTCTGTCATAAAGCCAGTGCTCTGCAGTAGTTTTAAATGGTGTCTGAATGGTGTAGTGTTCTAATGAATCTGAGAAGCGCCTCTGCATTGTACCTATGATAGAAGAATTCGTTCTTGGCTTCCTCCCAAATCTACCTTTTTCTGTGTTCGTCCCACTACTTCCTTTCCCAGCAGGAGTAATTTTAACTACAGATGAGGAAACATTGGCTCTCTTATTACCAGTGAAACCAAGAAACCCCTTCCCATTTTTTACTTTCTCTGTTTCCTTGTCTCCAAAATGTTCTCTGTTCCAGACTTATTCTGATTTCAGGTATGCAAAGTTTGTTAATTATAATCATTAGGAGAAGAGTTGGAACAGGGGGAAAATGTCACTTTAAAAGCAGAGACATGTTAGGAGATAATAAAGCTGGAAATAAATGTAAGAACTCAGGTGAAATTACAGTAATGAGAAATGAGGATGATCATTTAAAGGAGAACCTTGATGGGACAGCACAGGAAAGGCCTTGATGTGTGTTTAATTGTTTTGAAAGAGGTTGCCTTCATGCTCTGCTTTCAGAGTTGGCAACTGTGTAGTGAGAAACAGCTGCTTTAGCTCATGTCAGAAGCAAAAGAGTGTTCAGGCAGTGAACTTACCTCCTTGATCTGTAGCTAGAATAAATTTGCAGACACCTCATGCATATAAAATTGTGGCAACTCAGCCTGCATGAGGATCTAAGACAGCAGGTGCCTCACCTGGCAGGACTGAATGTCATGGCAGGAGCACAGCACTGGAGTGTGTTTACAGTGGTCTGTTTTGATCTCCAATCTAAACGAGATCCATGTCCTGTTCTTAAATGCTACACTGAACTACCCCTATGTTAAAACATGGACTATAGCACAAGCCAATTTTATGGTGCATTTTGAGATCCTGAGCAAAGCAATTCCTTGCCTTACAGCTGTGTTTTCTTTTGCTAGTGAATGTTACAGAATTCTTACCTTGCTGTAAGGCCACTAATGCACCACAAGGGACTGCAGTGACAGTCAGAGGCTCTCTGCATCTCCTCCTGATCACATGAATGTAGATCACAGTGACACCGAGAGAGTGCAGGTGACTTGCTGTGAGCAGAAGATGGTGCTGAATTGCTGAACCTCATGATCAGCTGAGGCATTTCCAGGAAACCAGCAGATTGTCCAAAAGCCTGTCAAGGTAAATTATTTATAATTAAGCAGCAGGATGTGAAAAAGCTTGCTCAGGTAACGTAAATCATGTAAAGTGATTCCACATAAAATTAAAAAATGTTTTTATTTTCTTGCAACCAGGTAGAGACATGGAGGCTAAAATCATAGGATTTGTCTTAGACAACATGAGATAAACAATGGATAACCAGCATGAACTGGACAACTGAAGTGGGGGTTGTGGATCTCTTGGATAACAAGAACCTGGCAAGGCCAATAGTACCTGGGATAGTACTAATACCTTACATAAGACTGCTTAGTAAATAATTTCAGAAACACTAAATTTTAAAAGACAGAACAGATGTGTGTTCAGTGCTAGAACTTCTTTAAATGCCATTTCTCTCTTTTATTTCTCCTGAACAACATTGTATGCTCTTAATCTGTGGTCTAGCAAGAAAAGGTAAAAGGAAACAAAATTTAAAGGGGAAAAAAAGTAGTAAAGGTGGAAACAGTATGGGAGACAGCAGGAGTGCAAAGAAAAAGAAGTGGAGAAATAAATGTTGTAAGGGAACATGAAAGAATCTGAGGTGGGATAAAACAGAAAAAGAGAAGGAGTAGAGGCGTAATTCTCGGCTTTGTCTAAAAAGAAGAACAGACACCCTTGGTGGAAAATTTAAACCCTTATGAAAGATAGTGTCTGCCGTGAAAAACACATACATTTCACTTTATTTCATCACTTGGCTTGGCAAGGATCATCATTTATTAGAGAAAGTCAGGCATATCCTATTAAGGAAGACTCAGCTGTCAGAGCTAAACATAAAGAGAGCAGCATGCTCAGTGTACAGATGTAATTAGTAAGCCTGACCATAAGAATCAACACTGGATGTCCTTCCAACTTGGCGCTAAAAACATCATGATGTTTTTCCAGCTGAAGACAGCATCTCAAAGACTGGGCATCATGAGCTTGCTGGAGGAAAACTAGAAGCTAGCTCAGGTTTGAACCACAAGAGAGTTTTGCTGCAGCAGTCGGAGTACCTGCACTCTATGGCATGTGTATTCTCAGAAGTGAATGTCACTGCAGCTCCTTTCCTCAGACCCAAGTTCCTTTCCAAAGCAAAAGTTAATGTGCCAAGGAGTGGTGAGCATCCAGGTCTTGTTCTGAGAGGCAGCTGGGATGTGGCCAAGATGTCCACCTGAAAACAAGGACAGCAGGTGTCATCATGAAGAATGCTATTCTGATAAACTTTTTGTCCTTCCCACCCAACCCCTGGGTTCAGTATGCAGGAATGTCCTTCTGAAGCTTTCTGAAAGTGCTGTACCTAACTGTCTATCTTCACCTCTGCCTCTTGCTATGGCATCTGCTGCCTCCTGAGTCAAGACAGACTTGAGAGGTAAAAACTGATTCTTACCTGTTGGAGATAGGCACCTCCATCAGACAAATCCATATTGAAGAGGGGATCAGGAACCTCCCTCCAGCAATTCTGTAGGCAAACCCAGCATCATCTCCCAAGATCCCTCTTTTGTCGTGACATCTCAAGAAAAATTTTGTTTCCCAAATTTGGGGCAGGGAGACTGTTTCTAGCAAGTTACTTTAATTTTCTTGCAAACCAATCGCCTGGTGTGAGTTTTGCTCTGCCCCATCAACCTTCCAGGAGCCAGAACTGCAGCACCCCTAAGACGGCTTGTAAAACATTGGCCACTCTCCACGTGTCTTATCTGCCTCTTTTTCTTCCTCAAAACCCGGTTGCTGTAAGTTCCAGAACTAAGCTGCGGGAAATAAAAAAGAGAAGTCCATTGCAATGTTTGGGTTTGCAGTCATGTTGGAAAAAAAGTAGTTTTCTCCATTGTGAAAGTATCCAGCAACTTTAGAAACTAGAAGGCAAACACTTTGCAACAGCCAAACTTTTGGTCCAGTGGCAAAACCAGAACCCTGGAAAATACACTTTTTCAGGCAGAAATGACAAATATTTGTACTCAGATTTCTGATGAAAAAAAAATCACCCAGAACTGATTTTTCAGATTGTATTTTTAATCCCAAACTGGAAACTCCCAGCTCCTCAAAGAGTATGGATATCATTGATGAAAGGGAGGAACATACAGACTGGAGTTCGGGAAATTTTAAGGAAGCAGAACATTGCTCAAGACTTCTGTGTATCTGATTTACCATGATGCCTCTGACAGGGGTGTGAGATTTCTCTCCCATTAATAATTTCTCCTGCGGGGGCTCTGGCTTTTATCCTTCTTGCTACATTTCATTGCTTTCTCTCCTCTGCATTGCAATGCCTCATCCTGCCACATCTCAGCAGGATCTCCAAAATCCATATTTTTTCTGCTACATCCTGGGCAAACTGTGGCTGGCACTGAACACTACACAGCCTGCTGTGTTTCTGTCTTCACAAATGATTCTCCAAAGTGTTCAGGACCTTCCTCACATGCTCTACAGATGAACATTACTTTGCTCCTGCTCCTGGCCAGCCCAGCACACTCAGAAATATTCTCATCTACAGGTGCCAAACACACTGAAAAGTTAAAACCTGTGTTGGGAGGCTGGATTGTGGGAATCTGGGACATGTCATTCAGAAGACATCCACATGCAAAGAACAGAATTAACATTTATTAGATTTTTTACAAAAACTAATCAACACACAGTGTGCTGAAGGAGAAGGAAACACTACAGCCATTAATAGTTTTTCCCTTCCAGGAGGGACTAGGACACTCCACTGAATGCTCTTCTTTCAAATTCTGCTCCAGTGATTTGAAGGACAAGTATCTTTTTATGAAACAGTGATGGCCTTTTCCACATCACTGAGATATTGGCTGGACCAGGAGTCAAGGGAAGTGATGGAGAATTAGGACCCTTGTTTCTGAAGGAGAGTGGCAAGGTTCACAGTAGGTCCTTCACATCAGCCTGAGCTATTTCATCCAGGACTAATCTCCAGCTTGTAAAAGGATGCAGGGGCACAGACTGGGAACCAAGGTACTTTGAAGCTTGGATTTTATGTCCTTCCTCAGAGAAGTTTGACTGCCTGTTCACAAATTCGATAGCAACTTGTGATGCAAAGGACATTATTCCAGTTACTGTAAGTGTTGGGGTCTGTGTTTCCTTTGACATGAATTGCAGCACATTTTTCTGCAAAGAGTAAATTGGGCTCCCCAGGCTTCCAGAACCTGTAAAAGAAAGTTTTTCTACTGGAAATGCACTAGCATGCATGACAGTGGATATGGAGTCACCCCAAGCAGTTGTGGAAGAGAAAAGGAAAGTCACTGTGACAGAAATCAGGAGCCATAGTTTTGACTAGAAAATTATTTAAGTTTTCTGACTTGCAGAGCAGCTCAAGATAGAAATCCCCCTCTGACAAATACCTGTCTTACACAATATATTGGTCACTTGAACTGAGGGCATGAATTACAGGGCTCTCCTCACTCCACCAGGATACTCACGTGGGTGTATTTTCATATGGAGTCCGATCCACCCACTGCCACTGCCCACTTTTGTAAGCAGCTAAGCCTATGTAGTATTTTGTTTCATGGATGTTAGTAACCTTTTCTTTTGTCAAGCTGAAGAGGAACTCCTGGAAAAAAGCACAATGTCCATGAGGTGCAGGACTGAGCACAGGCAGGCATCAGGAGTCCCTGTGGGGTGGGGCTGGTGGCAGAGGGGGGCTGGTGCTGCAGAGGTGCAGACAGGACATTCCCCTCCCCTGCAGGACAAGGAGGGGCTCTGAGTCCCCTCCAGGGCCCAGCACTGTGTCTCTGCCTGCTGGGTCCCCCTCTCAGCCCTGTGCACACACCTGCTCTGCCTTGCTGTTGATCACCACCAGCTGGGAGTCCATGCCAGTGCAGTTCTGCTCACTCTCAGCCCAGTTCATGGTATCAAGGGACAGGAAATAGCAGCTTCTTTGAAACCTTCTCCAGCCTTCTGGGCAGCACATCCAGCCTCGGTCTGTGCAGGGACAGGACACAGAGATGAAGGCTACTAACAAGAGATGGTGATTGCAAAGATCCCAGTGTTCCAGGGACAGTGCTCATGTCCTCCTTAGGGACTTTTCCTGACAGAAAGCGCTTGAAAAACCAGGGATAGTACAGACATTTCTTCCCATTGCTTTGGGGTATGAACAGTGAGCTTTGTGTGCCCAAAGCCATGGTAATCTTTGTAAGGGAGTCTCAGGTGTCGACAAAGTTCTTTTGGTGATGTGGTTTGACTTGTCCTGGTACAGCCTCCTTGAGGCCTTTAGCCCCAAGGAAGCGGGGACATTGCCAGTACTGACCTGTGCCTTGTGGCACTGCTGAGTCACACTTCCACTCTGAGAACTGCTGCTGCAGGGCTCTGGGCTGGTCACTGCTGTGCCAGAAGAGAACCACTGCAAAGGGAGAGGAAAAGCAGCAGCATTACCCCTTCCTGCCAGCTCCTCACACAGCATCTCTGGCCACTTGACTCTCCTTCCACCATTTCCCCACCAAGCATTGTCCCAGCTGTCACCTCTCCTGGCCCAAACCAGTGGCACAGCTGCCATCCCAGCCAGATAGAGACTGTCTTCCAAGTCAGCCAGCAGAAGGATCCCTGGAAGCACATCCCACCGAGGACATGCCACACACATGGCAGGATTGATCCCACCCAACCACAGCCACTCTGCCATGCACATTCCTACAGCCCAGCTGCCAGTCTACAAAGCAGCCTCTCACTGTCACACTTTGTCTCTTCCTAAACTACACATCAACAGGCATTGGGAGGAGTCTCCCATCAGCTGGGCCTGTTCCACCAGCAACACACAATCCAGGTGCAGGGAATCACATACAGCTGGAGCAGCTGAAACCAGGGGGGAGCACAAACTCCTAGGACATAATAGCTCCATTTGTGGGGAATAGTGCAGTGTTGGTGACAGGCCACAGGTCTGCTTAACAGTCCAGATGTCTATTTTCATCAGTCATCTAATTTAGAAATATTTTGACTTATGAGCAGAACAATCCTAGAGGCTTCATTGCCTGATGAGTGCATTGCTGCAATGGAAGAAGGCTCAGAGGAGATGGGCAAGGACAATGCCTGGCAGGCCACCCCTATTTCCAATAAAGGTGAACTTATCGCTACATAAAGATAAAGGATGAGAAGAGAGGAGAATTTTGGTTTAATTCAGCTGAGGGATTTGACCTGCTGTGGAACTGCTCATCCCTGTGGGGATCCAAAAGGGTCAGTGTCTTCCTCAGTTAGCCATGAAAGCTCTGTTTGCTGAGAGACACTCCTACTGCCTTAGCCTTCCTGAGGAAGCAGGATAGGAAATCATTGGCTCACGGTCCTTTGGAAACCCTTCCATCAGACAAGTGTTGTCCAAGCTCTCAGCTCATGCAGACTGAGAGAGCAAACTGCTGTGACAGCCTTGCTGCCACCACAGGCAGTTCTTACACAGGCAGCTCATCCAAGAGATCTCCCTTATGCCCAGAGATTCAAATGATGGAGTAAAAGATACAAATATATTATCAGAAAGGTCGAGGTTGCATGAGAAGGGATCTCTGACCTGTGCTTTGGTAAAGGGCATTTGCCTGCTGGCAACAAGACTAGGATATGGCTTTTCCACCTGACCAAAAGCAGTCACCTTCATCCCAAGGGAATTAAGACACACTGGAACTCACCATGGCAAATGGTCACAAAGGCAGCTTTGATTGCAAGGGCAGAAATTAGGAAGACCCAGATGTTCAGCCAGGAGCAGCTTCTCTCTTTTGCTGGGGCTGAAAAACACATAGCAAGAGTGAGCATGTCCCTGCCCAGAGCCTGGGGCAGGATAACCCAGGTGGCTCTGTACCCCAAGGGACCTGCTGATCCCTTGTTCCAAGGACTGGGGAGCCTCACAGGTGCTGGAAGCAGGTCCTGCTGCCTGTCAATAGCAGTGGCTCAGAGCCACAGAGTACAGTAACACAGGGGATGCCCTGAGGCTGCTTTTCTATTTCCCCCTTTATCACAAGACCCGCCTACATTCTGCCCAAACCACACTCCCCCTTAATCCTGTCCAAACCTCCTTTCTCCTCAACACATCACCCTGTTGTCTTTCATTACCACAATCTGTCACTGAATGCTTTTGCTGGTTCTCTCTCCTCTTCCTCTCCCTTTAGAGATCCTTTCTCTCACTACCTGGATTTTGCCTCTGGACCGTGAGCCCCTTTCTGCAATGACACAGTCCCCCAGAGGAGTGACTGCCCAGTTCAGGCTGTGTTCAGCCAGACATACAAAAGGGATTGTTTCCATGGGGGAAAAGGCACTTGGCAGCTCTTGGGAGAGTTCTGGCTGGGTTGTGCTGCAAGACACCAGAGATGGGAGCAGGGACTTGTGCTCAGTGTGATGCACAGAGCTTTACCAGGAGAATCACAGAAGGACAGCACCCTTCAGCCCCACTGTTTACAGACAAACCACTGAAGGGCATAGCAGGGCATGGTCTGCCTGGACTTCCACTCCCCCTGGTTCCAGGAAAAAGCTCATCCTGCCGACCTGGGCACTGCCCAGTTCCCTCATCTGTTGCCTTGCTCTTGTCCTAAGCCCCATCTCCTGGCAGGAGGCCGGCCACCGTGCCATGCCCAGGATCCATCCTAGCCCTGTCTTTCCCCAACTCCTTGGACAGGAGGACAGGAAGGAAGGAAGGTTTGGGGCTTACCTGCAGTTCCAGGACTGACTCTCCCTTGGCCATTCATCATCTCTCCAGGAGGATCACTCTTTTCCAAGGGTCCCCGTTACCAGTGTGGCCACAAACACAGCCTCCCTCCTGCACAGGGCTCCTCCCACACTGGTGAGGGGCCTTCACTGGCTCTAATCTGATGTGCTGAAAAAGCCATATCCTGGGTGTATCTAACAGCATGTGGAGATTGAGGAACTTCCATCATTGCCTTGCCAGGACACTTCACACAATACTCACTGTAACAGAATCTCATTGAAGCAAAGAAAAACAGATGAAGAGAGCATCGCTGCAGCTCACACAATCTCCCTTTGCACAGGCTCAGGCAGTTTCCCAGGTCATATCTGGCCTTCCTTCTCTACTGCCGGTTCTTTCCTGCTGAGGAACCATGTGTATACAAATATACACAGGCAGGTATATTTGGCATTTGCTAGCAAAGGACTAAACCCACTGAGCACAGCCTTCAAAAGGGAACCAAAAATGACAGGAAAGCATATCTGTGACTCAGTGTGGGCAGTGCCCATGTGCACCCTGAGCCCAGAAATCCAGAGCACAACAGAGAACTTGCCAACACTGTTTTGATCAAATTCCCCTGGAAGAGAGCATGTAGCTTTGGGCAGAGGTGTTCAATATGACCTGTCCTTTTGGGTCTAGAGGCCAGAAAGGATCACTGAGTGGTGCCAGACTCCCTTTGCATGACAGATCAGGAATTTTGCCTTGCGTATAACTACAAAATCTGCTGCCATATGTGATGTTTCTACCAGTTCTCAAGGAGACCTGGATTGAAGTACCACAGCTTCATATTCCTAAGGATATCCCTAAGGATGAAGGATCCCTACTGCATCCCAACATCCTCTGAATGAACTGAGAAGGGAACAGTCTTTGCTCATGTTCCATCATACAGTTTCTTCCTGTGGAGAGGAATGCATCAGTGCAGAGACACAGGAACAGGACAGCTTGTAGCAATAGCATAGACATTTCAGGGGAAGCATCAGAAGATCAGGGCACAAACTGCTTACAAGTGAGGACAAGCCTGAGCTCTCTGTAGAAGACATCCTCTGATTCTGTTCTTTTGTGCACAACAGGCTGCAGGCATGGTCAGACTCTGCATTTCTAAACATCTTTGTGTAACTAATGTTCACAAGCTCTCTCCCCACATAAAAACACATTCACATGACTTGTGCAACCTCCAGTCTCCCACCAGCCCCTCAGGAAGTGCAGCTGCAAGAACACATCCCCTTTGTGGAAGCAGGGGTTCCTCTGGTCCCACACACTTCCCTCTGGACTTGTAGGGTTCGTGAGTATCCACTCCTCTTCCAGCAGCGTGTGAAGCACAGGTGAAAGCACAGGCTCACGCTGTCACACTGCAGAGCTGTGGGTCTGTGCCTGCTGCACCACTTAGTGCCATGAGTGAGATCATCCACAGCACCCAGCTGCCAGGGAGCTTCTTGCAGACAGAGGTGGCCAAGTTGCAGAGCACCCTGAGCTCGATGGCCACTTCCTTCCCACTTCTCTCTCCTCTCTCCCTTACAATGTTCTTGCTTCCTCTAGAGTTTGTTTTCACACTGTTTCTTGTGTGCCTCAGAAGCCTCTCCCTAATGCCCTGATTACTCTTAGGGTAGTGGTCATGTTCTTCCTTTAACAGCAGTGGGTTGGGACAAATGCTCCCTCAAATAGCTGCAGCTATTCAATTCACACAGCTGTTTGCATTCACACTCCTACTTTATCACTTGCTGCTGTCCAGGCCATCTGACCAACATGAAGTGGGATGGGTAAAGCTGGAGAGGGTTCCGAGTACAAAGAACAGCATGTGTGCTCATGTTCAGAAATGAACTTGGTGGAGGATGTTCTCTGTTTCTCAGTGGTTGATGGCAATTTCTCCATGAACCTGAATCCCCTGAGCAGTCCTGCTCCCCAGTGTTCTTGAATTCCAAATGATTTGGAGGGAATGA
This sequence comes from Rhabdornis inornatus, assembly GCA_013397075.1. NCBI lineage: Eukaryota > Metazoa > Chordata > Aves > Passeriformes > Rhabdornithidae > Rhabdornis > Rhabdornis inornatus. Next base: position 584 of record VWZS01005303.1, on the reverse strand, counting down.
CTTATCTGCAACAATGGCATAAGGGCAAGCAGCCTGGAAGAAATGCTAAGAAAGCGAAAGGCAGAAAGCACAGGAGAAGTGGTGGCAGCAGGGACAATACAGGAAGAGAGAATTAATGCCAGAGAAAGTTGTACCCACTGTGTCTGGTTGCTTTGCCCTCTCAGAGCCTGGAAACCACAGCCCTGAGCCCCAGCAGTGTGTGAGGGCAGCTCACAGAGGCAGCTGTCAGTCTCTGCAACTTGTGCTGCAGTTTCTGAGCTTTGTTTTCAGAAGTAAAGTACAAACAATCTAGGAGGACACTGGAGGTTCCTTTCATGGAGCTTTGTGAGACAGGTTATGGAAGACCCAAGGATGAAATGGCGTCTGCTGGCTCTCACTCTCACCAACGAGTCTGAACTGTTGGGGATGTAGAGGCTGAGGTCCCCTTTGTCTGCAACATGTTGGGATTCAGGATGCTGTCAATCCTTGCAGGGAATTATGAGCTCCAGGACATGGGTTCTCAGGGCTCAGAGTGGCATGGCAACAGACTCTTCCTGATCCTGATTCATCCCAAACTGCCAGGATGTGAGAGGGGGATGGAGGGG
>VWZS01005302.1:65965-79733 GCA_013397075.1 Rhabdornis inornatus | reverse complement strand
ACACCGGGACTGCGGGACCCCCGGTGCCGGTCTTCTCGCGGCGCCCTCGTGCGGGCGGTGCTGCCGGGCCCCGGGTGCCCCCGGTGCCCCCGGTGCTCCTCGCCCTGCCTGTGAGGGCGGGGATCGCGGCGGCGGGAGGGGGGCAGCCGCTCGGCCGGGTCGTGTCCCCGTGGCCGCGCTGCCGGGCGGGGCTCGGCATCTCCCGGTGCGGGCGCGACGGGGTCGTGGGCACCGGGGGAAGACCCTCCCCGCCATCGCTGACCCACGGGGGGCAGCGAGACGAGTGTGGCTCCCCCAGGCATCCACCTCTCGGCGCGCCGGGGCGGGCAAGGGTCCCGCTCCCCCCGCCAGTCGCGCCCCCCGCATGTCTGGGTGCGGGAGCGGCACCGGCGGCGCGGCGGAGGCGGGGGGCCCGACAGGTGCCTGCCGCCCCCCACCGCCTTTGGCCGGCAGCAGTGGCACCCCCGGGGCGGCAGCGGTGGCTCCCGGAGCTGCGGGGACAGTGGGGGGTGAGAGCGGAGGGTGGGAGTGGCCAGCGGGAGCAGAGCAGTCGGGGGTCGGTGGCCTTGGACACTCAGCCCCTCCCTCACACCCTGCTCCGGGGCTGCTTCTGCCCTCGGCGGCGCACCCGAACTGAGAATGGATGTGCCATGGGGCTGCGTGCCTGTGGCGAGTCCACTGCCTCCTCCACGGGGATCTGCGCCCTCTGCCATCGCCCACCTCTCTATCCCTCGCTGGTGCGAGTGCCCAGGGGTGTGGCGGGGACACGCATCCAGCCAGAGCATCCTCTGGTGCCCGTCGATGCAGGGGCTCTCCTGGGCTCCCCCCATCCCACACCCCTTTGTGCAGGGTGGGAGCAGCCCCGACAGCCCCCTTCCTTACCATTGAGATTGTGTTGCCAGGCGGAAGCTCGGGCCCCATAAATCGTGCGTGTGTGCGACGTGCTGAGGCGCAGCACAATGGCGAGGTGCTGTGCTCGCCCTGCCACGCTCGGCATTCCCCTGCACCCCGCTGCTCCGGCCGTACCCCCTTCACCCCCAGCCTCATCCCCACACCGTGACATTGCCACGACGTCGGCAGGTGGTACCACCCCTACCCTCACCTCTCCGTGACCAAGGGTCCCCACCCCATCACCACCATGACCTGCTGCTGCCCTGGCGCCTCTCGAGGGACGGGGCGGAGGGGGGGCCAGCGGTGCTCGGGCCATGCCAAGCCGGGGGTGTCGCAGCCAGATGCCCGCACCCCCTGCGCAGGCGTGTCTGGCGCGGCCGTGAGCGTCCGGCTCAGGGCATGGGCGGCACGGTGGGGGCGGCTGCGGCAGAGCCGTGTCCCAGGGACTCCGGAGCTGATATTTATTGTTAGGCAGTGCGGCAGCTCGGACACAATTATAGCCGCACAGCAAAGTGTCTGGATTAGATAAATTATGGGGGGAATTAGGCTCCCTGGGCCGCTGCCTGCAAATCCCAGCAACCCTGCTGCAAGTGGAGCCATAAACAAGCCCAGCGTGGCCCTGCAGGGCTCTCTGGAGAGGAGATGTGTGGTTGGCTGTAGCAACTCCTTGGGGGCTGTGTCAGGCACCCCACGAATTTATTTTGTCTCCTGCCATGCTACCCTGGGTACCCTTGTTGCTGCCCTCAGCAGGACGACAGGACAAGGGGAAACCCACGGAGCAGGGAGCAGCCCATAGAGCCCACTGTGGTCCCGACGGTGCCTTGGGAAGCAGGGGGATGCTGGCAGCTCAGCCCCTTGGCCGCACAAGGAATGGCTGGGGGTGCCAGGATGCCAGGAATGGTCACCAAGTAGGCAGAGCACCCCTCATGCTGTGGGTTTGGGGTGTGTTGGCAAAGCCCAGGGGAGGTGTGAAGGTGGGATCCTCAGATCCTGCTCCTGCTCAGCCTGGTTGTTGGTCCAGATGTGCATTCCATCTGTCTGTCTCATCACCTCTACTGGTGGCAGCCAGCAAGCCCTGGGGTTGTGGGATGACCCTTGACTCCTCCCTGCCCTCCACTCCCCAGTCCTGCCAGGAATAGGCCTGGTGGCATGGGACGAAAGTGCAGGATAGTCATGTCCACCCAGCAGTAGCTTTTGAGGGGCCCGTGACCCTGGGCTGGCTCCTTGAGCAGGGTCAGGGGTTCCTGGAGTGTCCCCAGACAAGCTAGGCCCTGGCATGCTGGAGATTATCTCCCTGCTGGGTGTCCCAGATGCCAAGATGGGGACAGCGATTTGTCCCTGTTCATGGATACAGACGTGGACAGTGCTCCTGACACTGCTGCACCCCAAGAAGGACCCCAGAACAGGTTGGGGTGTAACACACTGTGCCAGTGACCCCGGTGTGGGGCCTGAGGATGCTCATACTGAGGGCATTGGGTGCCATGGAGGGGGAAGAGCAGGGGGTGCTGTGAGACAGGAGTACACAGGATGCTGGTGCCTGGCTGTGGTGTGGGGGTCAGAGCCCACCTGTGTGCAGGGAGGGTCTGGCACTTTGTGCAGGCACCCAGATCATGCAGCTCCTCCCAGCACTGGCACTGCCACCATGCTCACCTCTTCAAGGTGGCTTTTATCTGGCTGAGGCTGTGTCACAGGCAGCAAGGGCTGGAGTGGGCTCTGGAGAGGGCTGGAGTGAGCTCTGGAAGGCCTCAGTGCACAGCAAGCTCGCCGGGGAGCATCTCACACAGGAGAGGAGCCACATCCCTGGTCTGGAGGGGCCCAGGCTCCTCTGCAATAGTCAGACCCCAACAGCAGGGCTGTGCCTGGCTGGATCCCCTCATCCCATCCACTAGCACCTGCAGCAGGAGGGACCCGCAAGCTTGGGGGCATCCAGCAGGAGGTGCTGCAAGGTGCAGGGCAGTTGTGCCCAAGCAGGGGCAGTTCTGTGCCCACTTGTGGAGCTGAACATAGGCACGGTGCCGACGACACCACCTTTGGCATCCCTAGGCTGGCTAGGGGCTCAGCCAGCCCTCACCCCACGGCTCTGCCCTCCAGACTGGTCCCAGGGCACCCAGAAACCCCAGCCAGCCATCCATCCACGCCGCAGCTCTGGCAGGAGTGGGTGCCCATGGGCAGAACGTGCCGTGCCCCGTGAGTCACGGTGCTGGGCGGCACCGAGCCCCGGCAGCACGGACGGCGTTCCCGTGGGAGAAGCGGCCGCGGTGTCGGGGTGCAACAGGGCCGGGGCCACCTGCTCCTGCCTGGGCTGGTAATTGAGTCACCGGTTGCAGATTGATGGTTTAATTAAAACCCAATTAGAAATCTCATTGATCTTGTTAGCAACACGGGAAGGTGCCGGCTTTAGCTGGGATTACAGGGATTGTATGGCCGTCGATAGTGACAGGGGTGGTGGGGGCACCTGTAGGGTGGTGCTGGAGTCCCGGGCTGCTCGGGGAGGGCTGTACCTGTCACACCGGCGCTGCCCGGTGACATCTCGGTCCCTCCACATGGGGAACAGCCCCCACCCCCCGGAGCCCCAATTCCCCACGCAGGGAGGTGGCCCTGGGGACATCGTGTGCCGGCAATGCCTTTAGTGCCCGTGCCTTGCGGCTGCGCCAGGCGAGGCCGGGGGGGCTGTGCTGTGGCTCGGTGCCACCCGCGTGCGTGGGCTGCGTCGCAGGCGCTGTCTGCCGAGCCAGCGCGCGTGTGCGTGGCCGTCTGGGCGCCGTGACTGTGCAGCGCTGGCTGCGTGGGGAGGGCTGGCACGGGGGGGGCCGCGCTGAGCCCCCCATCTCCCCCGCGGCGGAGCGGTGGGTGCGGGCGGGCGGTCTGTCTGTCCGTCCCTCCGTCCGTTGGGGTAGGACTGGTCTCAGTGGTCGATGCGCCTTTGCCTCTCGCTGTGGTGCGAGGTGACGGGAAGGGGACTCGTAAATCAATCGCACTTTTTTGTTCCCTGGGAGATGGATGGGCCCCGGATGCGCCAAAAGGACGAAGCTGCTGGAGCCGAACAAAGAGCCTGGCTGTGCTGGGGGCTGTCCAGTGCTGGAGGGCAGCGTGCTGTCACCACATCGAGGACACCCCTCATTGCCCTACTCCTCACCACTGGCACCACCAAGGTGGGGTGCTGAGCCCAGCTCTGGCCCTGCTGCCCTCCAGGCATCTCCAGCACCATGGGAATGATTCTCTGAAGTGTGGGGGTCCAGACAGGGGTCTGGTCCCCGCCGTGCCACTGCTGCCGGGGCGTGCTGCAGTGCACCAGGCGCTCCCCAGCAGTGTGGGAGCCAGCGTGCGGCACGTAGCCGGATTTATGGCAGCAGATGGGAGCGGAGCAGCCGCCCAGCTCACCGGTGGCTGCGGCGTGCCAGGTAACCGGGGTCCCGCTAGGGTCCCTCCGGTGCAGGGCTGGTGGGCAATGAGCCCAGGGCCGGTGCTGCCAGGGGACATCCATCTGCCCAGCATGACAGGCTGCTGGAAGGTACCACTGCCTCACCAAGTCCTGCTCTACAAAGGCAGTCGTGCAGAAGTGATGCTGCCCGTTTTCCTCACGCACTTAACCCTTCGGGCACTGCCAGAGCCCACCATCCCCACCGGCCATGCCATGGCTGCTGGAGTCTGAGATATTGAGGGTCCAGCCCAGCCCAGGTTGCTGGTGCTTCCCGATAGCTGTGGAGTTGGCAGGGACCAGGCAGCCCATGCCTGCTCTAGGATGGGTGCCGGTGAGAAAGGAGGCAGAGTTCCTCTCTCAGAGTGTCTGTTCCTGCCCTTCCACCCCAAACCAAGGCCCAAGGGCTCTCTGGATGGTGCTGTCAGCAGATCTTGGAGCACTTGGATCATTGCGCTGAGGGGGCTGTTGGATTTGGGGGTATCTAGCTGCGTGAGGTGCTGCTCTGCAGTGACTGTGCAGGAGCCAAGCGTGGCAGTGACACAGTGTTGTGGCCAAAGCTGCTACCGGGGTTGCCTGGATGTGCCTCGGGCTGTGGTGGCCCTGTAGCTCTTCCCATACGGGGCCATTCCCCTGCCCCTCCCAGCTTATGATGATATCTGGTGGGCTCCCGGCATGCCATGGCAGCTGGCAATGCCCGTGGGATTCACTTCCATGGGGCCCATGCCACGCCACCTGGGGCTCCTCTACCCTGCCGTGGGTGCTGGTGTCCCCCAGCCCAGGGGAGACTTTGGTGCCTCGTTAGTGAGGCTGTTTATCAGCAGCCACACTTCTTAATGAGCCGTGGCTTAACGAGCCCCAGTGTGGGGTCCCAGGGGACAGTGCCTCGACGCTGGGTGCCACAAGGGAATGGGGGGTTACTGCTCCCCAGCACCCCATGACAGTGTCACTTGTGAGGCTTCCTCTAGTCCCTCTGTCCCCTCTGTCCCATGGCACAGCCACAGCCCGGCCACGGGGAGCCCCGGCTGCCGGTGCCTGCCCCGGTGTGGGGCACCTGGTCTTGGGGTACGCTGGCGTCCCAGCTCTGCGTCCCGCGTGGAGTTAATTGCAATTTTCTCCTTGGGGCCATTTCTTTAATAACAAGCCTTTTTCTCCACCCGCCCCCCTTCCCACCACATCAAAGGGGGAAGATGAAAGGTCCCGGCGCCCGCTCAGCAAGGGTGGCTGCCTCAGCACCTTCCCGGCGGAGCAGTTGCCGGCGGGTGCCGGGATGGGCTGCGGAATAGCGGCTGCGCAGCGAGGGAGGGGCCGCGTGGGGCTGCGCTCCCTGTCCCACGGGTGCTGAGTTCTGTCGCCAGCCTCCCCTGTTCCCCCCCGGTGCCGGAGGCGGCGCTTCTTGGGCCCCCCTTTGCCGCCCGACACCGCGTCCCGCTACGGTTCTGTCTCCGACGCTCGGCTCCGGGTGCCGCGGGCGCTGGCGGAGTGCCGGGGCTCCTCAAACAGCGCCGGGGGCGATGGCGCAGGGTGGGGCGTCTGCACGCGCAGCCCTGCCCGCTGCTTGCCCAGCCCTGCCGGGGAGACCCAGGGAGCCGCTCGGCTCCAGGAGGGGTGGAGGAACCCCCCGCCAGGGCCAAGGGGACCTGGAGTGATGCTTTGGGGGCTCACAGTCTGGGGTTTGCCCTGAGAGGTGGGAAAAGGGCCGTGATCCAGAGCGATGCGCCGTGAGCTGGAGCTCCACAGGGGAGCTGTGCCGGGATGCTGCGGTACATGTCCTGCGGGATGCAGGCCAGGGATCCCCAGGGCAGCGCTGAAGCGGGCGGCGGAGCGTGGTCCGGTCAGGGTCCGGTGCCGCCGCGGCGGCTCGGTGCCGAGCCAGCGCCGGGTGGTAATTAATTGGCAGGAGCAGCGGGTCAGCGCGGCGGCGAGGATTACCGCGGCCGGGATTTCCGTCGGGCGCGGATTAGGAGCCAGCGGAGCCTCTCCTGAGTGGATCTGAGGGGATTGCTGCTCCTAATCAATGTAAATGAGGCTCCCCCAGGGCCACCCTTTACGGCATTAACGAACTAACGGGATTAGCCAGAGCAGGGTGAGAAATCCTGGCTCCCAGCTGCGGCGCGTGCCGGGGCCGTGGTGGGCGGCAGCGGTGGGTCGGCTCCAGGCTGCTGGAAATGGGCAATGCCGGGGAATGCCCCTGCACACCCACGGACTGTGTCCCGTGGAGACCCTGGTGCCTGTAGGGACCTGACGCCCTTCTGGGTCTGTCTGTCCATCGTCTCCTCTTTGAGGCTGTCGGCACGCTCATGGCAGACCCAGAAGCACCGTCTCGTTTGCCCTGTGCATGTGGCTTGACACCCGTCCCCAGCAGCGCCTGTCCCCACGGTCCGCCCGTGCCCTCCAGGATGGTGATTCTGCTCCACGGGTACACGAGGCTCAGGTCGTGCAGGGGTCCCACTGTGTCGGGGGCTCCAGACAGAGGTTGAACAGGGGCTACCACTGTTCCCAGAGTTCCAGCCTTCACTGCAACCTAACCCTCGTCCAGCCTCTGGGTCTCCTTGGAGGACGGGAACAGTTTGGGGAGGTGCAGGGCGTTTCCCTGACCTCCCGTCCCTTCTTTCTCTTGCAGCCTGCGGCGGGAGGGCTACACGGTGCAGGTGAATGTCAACGATTACCTGGACATCTACTGCCCGCACTACAACGCCTCGGTGCCCGAGCACCGGCTGGAGCAGTACGTGCTGTACATGGTGAATGCGGAGGGGTACCGCACCTGCAACACCAGCCAGGGCTTCAAGCGCTGGGAGTGCAACCGGCCCCACGCGCCCCACAGCCCCATCAAGTTCTCGGAGAAGTTCCAGCGCTACAGCGCCTTCTCACTGGGCTACGAATTCCGTGCGGGGCAGGAGTACTACTACATATGTACGTGGGGCGCCGGGGGGGGACCCCCGCACAGCCCCCAACCCCAGATGGGTCCCCTCAGGTCCCATCCCAGTTGGGCCCCTCTGCATCCCCAGGGAGGACCCCCTTGGCTGGTTCCCCTGCACCCCCAAAATTGGGCAGCTGTTTCCCCCCTAAGAGTGGGCACCTGGAGCTCTGGGAGGGGTTGAAGAAACAAGGGGGTGGGGAGGGTTTAATGATGCGTGGAACAGATAAGGATGTGGGGAAAGATGGGGAGAAGGTTGGGGGTGTGGATGGGGGTGCCAGTGCATGATGGGGTGCTGGTGTATGGTGATGTAGGATGAAGGATGCTGATGCAAGATCAGTGTTCAGGGGCTACTGCTGCAGGATTGCAGTGTGGGTGCCAGATACTGGTGCCAGGTTGGGATGCTGGGGCTGAGGGTTCAGAGCTGGGGTGCTGGTACAGGGCACTGGTGCAGGATTTGGGGTGCTGCTGCATTCCCCCAGCCCAGAGTGCACCCCTGGGCAGGACCAGACACCCCTCTTCCCAGACCTACCAATCCTCGGGGTGCCTGGGGTTGGGGTCACGGCCATGGACCCCCTCTCAGCACGCTCTTGCCTTGCAGCCACGCCGACACACAACCACCGCCGGGCCTGCCTGAAGATGAAGGTGTTTGTCTGCTGTGCCTCCAGTAAGTACCTCCGTGCCCATTCCGGGGGCTGTGGGTGAGCGGGGGCGGCGAAGCTGGCCGGTGGGTCCCCCATCTCTCCTGGGGGGATAGGGGGGGCTGCGGTGCAGGGCATCCAGGAAGCATGACGCCCGTCCCTCTCTCCCTCCACAGCGTCGCACTCCGGGGAGAAGCTGGCGCCCACCCTGCCCCAATTCACCCTGCGGCCTGAGGTGAAGATCGAGGACCTGGGTGAGTCAGGCACAGCCCCCGGCCCCGCAGCGCCGTGTCCCCGCCCCCCGCCGCCGCCCCTGGGGCAGCCCCAGCTACGGGGTGGGGGTTTAGGGCCGCCCCGCTGCCCTCCTCACCCTCTCGCTCTTCCCCACAGAAAACTTCAACCCGGAGATGCCGAAGCTGGAGAAGAGCATCAGCGGCACCAGCCCCAAGCGGGAACACTTGCCCCTGGCCGTGGCTGCCGCTCTCTTCCTCATGACGCTGTTGGCCTCGTAGCTCCCGGCGCCCGCGGGGGCCCGGCCAGCGCCGCTCTGCCGAGTGGGGCCCCCCCGACCTGCTGCCCCTCGTGAGAGCCAGCGGGGAACCGCCGGGAGAGCACCTCCCCCTGCCCGGAGAGCCGCCCCGCGGGGCAGGGATCATGGCACGCACCGATCCGGCTGGACTCGCCTCCCATCCCGCCAGAGGATGACACGGCCACGTCCGCAGGGATGCGGCTGGGCGCGCTGCACCTCCCGCCGACACCATCCCGGGGCGCGGGGTCCTGCCCGCAGCCCCCCCGGTGCCCCGTGGCTTGGGGGGAGCCCGATGAGAGCAGGGACCCCCATGGCCGGGCAGTCTGTACATACCCATATAGATCTATACATACTGTACAGAGAGCGACTACAGAGATATATCTATACTGTACCATAGGCAGCGGCGCCGGCCCCGGGCTGGCTTGTACATAGTCGAACGTGTTGGATTTTCCTCGTCTTCCGTGAAGACCCGACCTATGCAAACGCACAGACACTTTTTGGGGGAAAACAAAACAAAAAAAAACATTCTCGATCTTTTTTTCAAGTGCTTTGGCTGGTGATTTTCATATTCTGCTCTTAGTCTATAAAAAAAAATAATAAAAGGATAAAAAAAGGGATCCCTGTCATGGTGGCATGCAGCACTTCCAGCCCTCGGAGGAGCTCTGGCCCTCCCGGGGGGGCCTCCTGCCAGGACAGGCGCTCAAGAGAGGGCTGAGCACCGTGCCACCCACTTTGCCAGGCACGACAGCTCCAGCCACCGGATCGGTACCGCTGGCAGGAGGATGCAGGGTGCTCCCCACCGCTGGCTCTGCTCCCCATCGACCCCCCAGCGCCGACAGGGAGCATCTGGCAGGGACCCGGTGCTTCCCCCAGGAATGCAGCGTGGACAGCAGGAGCGCTTGAAGGTAAGGGCAGCACGGGGGGCCCTTAGCACGCAGCCCTGGGGGTGCTGGGGAGCAGCGGGGCCAGGAGAGCCTTCCTTGCCATCCTCACCGGCTGCACAGTGAGCAGACATGGGGTGCTGGCAACCCCATGGGAAATCCAGCATCACCCCCCCGGCGCGTCTGGCTCTGCCGGGCATGCCGGCTCCTGCCTGTTTTGGGGGCATCTGGCGCACGCTCCTGCGGGATGGGGGACGCCGTCATCTCCTCCCCCCCCAACCAGCGCCTCCAGCCAAGGGTATGTGAGGCCTGGGTTGTGCCTGGGGAGGGGGTCTCACCTAAAGGGGGGTGTTTCTGGGGCACCCAGACCCCCACAGACACAGGGGAGTAGCCGTGGGCTCCTGACCCTGCATTCTGCCGGGCTGGGAGGGCCCAGTGCCCCCCGGGAGGGGCCAGCCACTCTCCCCACAGGGCAGCAAGGGATGAGGGGCTGCCGCCCCACTCCTGGTGTGGATTCCTAGGGAAGGGGGTCCTCACAGCCCCGGAGAGCAGGGCAGCCGCTCTCCCCCACCTAGCAGGCGCTGCTGGGCGGTGGCTGGGTGTCCCGCCGGCCCGGGCTTGTCCGGGTGCGGGAAGAGCCGACGAACCCGTCAGACGAGTCCTGGCAGCCCTCCCAGCAGGCGCCGGGTTCCCCACATCCCCCCCCCGCGCTCCGACAGGCCTGGCCCGACGTGGGGCTGAGATCCCTGCCATGGACCCCCCCCCCCCCCGCACCGCAGGGTCTTGGGGTGCCACTGGCAGCTCTCTGCTGACCCAGGGCAGGGTGGGCACGGTGTGGCTGGGCCAGCACCACCGCCACTGCCAAGGGCCATATCTGGCCAGGTGCTGATTGCCAGGGATTGGCTACAGCACCTGTCCCAGTGTGGTGCCCTGCTGGTGGCACGTGGCATAGTGAGCCTGGCACAGCTTAGGTGGCCAGTGCCCTGGGGGGTGCAAGAGCTGGAGTCATTGCCCCGGCACAGAGAGCTCTGCCTGCAGGATCTCTCCTGCCATTTGCCTCGACCCTGGCACTGCTTCTTGTGCATGCACGGCACCACCGATGGCTCGGTGGGCCCTGGCCACCTGGCTCAGGTCTGCTTCAGGTCTGTGCCTGAGGCTGAGCACAGCAGGACAACCTAGACCCACCAGGAGTCTTCTGTGGTGCTTGTAGAGGGGATTCCCAAGCCCAGCTGCCCCAAGTCCCACCTTGCTGGGACCCCAGTACTGAGGTTTGGGTGCCCCTTGGGTACCCTTTGGGGTTTCACAGCCTTGGCAGCTGATCCAGGCAGGGAATATGTGCCAGGAGCAGCCATGTGGCACAAGGCTCTGCCTCACCTCCGGGCAGCTCCCCTGCCCAGTCAGGGCTCTCTGGCCAAAGGCATGGGGATCTGGCACAGCTGGACAGCCCTGGGGCTGCAGTTCTACCCCCACCAGGCTGGCATCACGCCATGCCTACCTGCCATGCCTACCTGCCAGGCTGCACGCACTGGCACCACACGTCACCGTGGCCTTCGCTCCCGGCCACAAACTGGACGGCTCCTCTTCCTCCCCCAGCCTTGCACAGGTGACGTCAGCTAGCCAGTGGCCGGGGCACTCCCGGGTGTCCCCAGCCGAGAAACCATAAACACTTGGTCACGAGTTTGACGGCCTCTGGCCACCCCACCTGCCCCACGCGGAGCAGCAGAGGTGTTTACAGCACAAAACTGTTCACCTTTGTCCCGCCACAGGCACCAATCCCAGCTCATAGTCGCTTTCCTCCAGGTGCCGTGGCCATGACCATGTGCACCGTGTGCACACCAACACTGGCACCCCCGGTGCCACTGTAGGAGGGCACCCACCCTATCCAGGGTGCTGCCCACCCTGTGCCCCACCATTGTGTCCCAAGGGAGGTAGTGGGGCACGTCTAGCCACAGCTTGTCCCCCAGCAGGAGACATGAGCTTGTCTTTCCACTCCTGGTCCTCCACCAGTGCTCTGGGCCAGGCATGGTGGTGACACTGGGTCTCAGTGTGTCCATGTGGCCTCAGTCCTAGCCCCTATCCTGTGTCCTGGTGGTCCTGCTCCAGGGCTGGGGCCATGGCAGATGGGACAGGGGAGCCCCTTGGCCAACGGAGTTGGGTACCACATCCCAGTGCCTCAGGAGTGCTGCAAGAGGCTCATTATGCCCCTGGCAGGCCCAGCACAAGGCTCAAGCACCAGGGGCTGCCCAGCCTTCCCCCTGTCACTCCTCCCTGCCTTGGTTCCCCAGTCTGTCCCTGAGGTGGAGGGGGCAGTACCAGGGAGATGCAGGGACAATGGGATTGGTTCCCACCATTCATCCCCGTGGCCTGCACGTGCCGTGCTCCAGCTCTGGCATCCCAGGGGTGTTCCCAGGAGGTGCTCCCTTGTACAAGCCACGGCAACGCCGGCATCCCAGGAACAGAGGCCTCGCACTGTCATTATGGATGATGTCAGGCCTGGCCACAACCAGGGAGTATGAGAGCAAAGCAGCTGATCCCCATCCCTGGGAGCGAGGGTGTGGGGAGAAAGGCTGGGATGTGCAGGATGCAGGTGGGATGTGGGTGGGATATGGGGCACCCAGCCCCACAGCCTGGGCCTGTAGGATGCCTTGGCTGCAGGAGCCACAGCCGCTCTCAGGTTGCGGTGCAGGCGCCTGACGGAGCCCCCGCCGCGTGCCAGGGGAGAGCTTCGCGCCCGCTGCGGCACAGGGCATGCAACATTACCCACAATCAATGGATCATTATGGAATAAACAAGAGGAAAGTTGTTTTGCAAATGCGGCTGAGTTATCGCTTCACAACACGCGGCGAAGCGTCGCGCGCTGTCCAGGACACGGACGGATCCATGTCAGAGCAAATGGGAGCCGACAGCGAGGCACCGCGCTCCCGCCAGGCAATGGCAGCGTGCCCGCTGTGCCCACCCCGGCTCTGTGCCTACAGCCCTCCATCCTGCACCCACAGACCCCCTTCTGCACCCACAGCCCTCCATCTGCACTCACAGCCCCCTCTTGCACCTACAGACCCATCCTGCACCCACAGACCCCCCCTCTGCTCTCACAGCTCCCTCCTGCACCCACAGCTCCCTGTCCTGCACTCAGAGCCCTCCATCTGCACCCACAGCCCCCTGTCCTGCACCCACAGTCTCCCAGTGTGCACTCACAGCCCCCCTGTGCTGCACCCACAGCTCCCTGCTGCTCCCACAGGCCCCTGTCCTGCACCTACAGCTCCCTCCTGCACCCACAGCCCCCCGTCCGGTACCCACAGCCCCCCAGTGTGCACCCACAGTCCCCATCCTGCACCTACAGCCCCCTGTCCTGCACCCACANCCAGGGGAGAGCTTCGCGCCCGCTGCGGCACAGGGCATGCAACATTACCCACAATCAATGGATCATTATGGAATAAACAAGAGGAAAGTTGTTTTGCAAATGCGGCTGAGTTATCGCTTCACAACACGCGGCGAAGCGTCGCGCGCTGTCCAGGACACGGACGGATCCATGTCAGAGCAAATGGGAGCCGACAGCAAGGCACCGCGCTCCCGCCAGGCAATGGCAGCGTGCCCGCTGTGCCCACCCCGGCTCTGTGCCTACAGCCCTCCATCCTGCACCCACAGACCCCCTTCTGCACCCACAGCCCTCCATCTGCACTCACAGCCCCCTCTTGCACCTACAGACCCATCCTGCACCCACAGACCCCCCCTCTGCTCTCACAGCTCCCTCCTGCACCCACAGCTCCCTGTCCTGCACTCAGAGCCCTCCATCTGCACCCACAGCCCCCTGTCCTGCACCCACAGTCTCCCAGTGTGCACTCACAGCCCCCCTGTGCTGCACCCACAGCTCCCTGCTGCTCCCACAGGCCCCTGTCCTGCACCTACAGCTCCCTCCTGCACCCACAGCCCCCCGTCCGGTACCCACAGCCCCCCAGTGCGCCCCCACAGCCCCCATCCTGCACCCACAGCTCCCACTCTAACCCTCAGCCAGATCTCCCAGTGAGGAGGTTTCACTCTTCCCTGGGCTCCCGAGGTGACTCTGTGGGGATCAGCCCGGGCTGCAATCCAGTGAAGGTGACCCCACGCGCGACCATGGGCGGTGGGTGCTGCCGTGGGGGAAGACCTGCCCCCCAAGCCATGCCGGTGTCTGTGTGGAGTCCCTGCCTGCTGTGGGTCACTTGTGGGGGGATGCCCCTGCTCTGTGCCCGCCCCGTGTTGGGGGATGGTGTGTGTGCATCGATGTGGGGCGGATNGGGGGGGGGGGGGGGGGGGGGGGGGGGGGGGGGGGGGGGGGGTGCACGTCGCTGCGAGCAGCGTGTCCCCTTGCCCGGTGCCGTTCCCGGTAGGGGGTCAGGGGTTTGCGACCCCCAGCCCGGTCCCGGTGTATGGGGGAGGTGTGTTTGTGTCCCGCCTAGTGCCGGTCTCGGTGTGGGGGTGGTTTGCGTCCCCCTGATCGATACCGGTGGGGGG
>VWZS01005302.1:36577-53584 GCA_013397075.1 Rhabdornis inornatus | reverse complement strand
CCGCCCCCCGCCCTTCCCCCGGCTCCGCCGCTCCCTGCAACACACCGGGGGGATCGCGGCCGCCGCTGCTGCCGCCGCCGCCGCAGGCACGGGCGCGGGGACCGGAGCCATGGCCGAGGGCGAGGACCTGCAGACCTTCACCTCCATCATGGACGCGCTCGTCCGCATCAGCGTGAGCGGCCGCGGTGGCGGCGGGGGGTGAACAGGGGTCCTCCGGGACCGGGTCGCCGTGGCAACGCGGCGGGGACTAGGGGCGGAGGGCGATGCCCTTGAGGGGTGGGCGGGCAGCGGACCCGCGCCCCGACTCACCGCAGAGATGGCCGGGGAGGGCCGTCACCGGGAACCCCCACACCGAGCCACGGCCGAGCCGGGAGCACCGGGTGCAGAGGGGGCGGCCCCATCCCGGCCCCGATCTTGGTGGCCAGCCCGGTGCTGGCCCTGGTCCCAGTGCCGGGCCCAATCCGGGCTCTGATGTGGGTCCAGTCCTGATCCCAGCCCCCATCTCCATCCTGGCCCCCATCTTCCTCTCCGTCCCAGGTCCAATCTCAGCACCCATCCCAGTCCCCATCCGCATTCCAGCCCTGGGCCCTATCCTGGCACTATTCCCAGTGCTGGTTCTCATCCCCATCCCAGCCACAATCCCCATCCTGATCCCATTGGTGGCCCCTATCCCCATTCCACTGCCAGTCCTGATACTGGCCTGATCCTGGCCCTGCTCTGGGCCCAGCCCCAATCCCATCTCCATGCCAAGCCTGAGTCCCATCCACGTTCTGATCCCAGTGCTGGTCGTGATTCTGACCATGCTGCTGGTCCCAGGCCTGATCCTGGCTCTGATGCTGGCCCTGGTCCTCATCATCCCCCCAGCCCTGGTCCTGATACTGGTCCTGGCTCTGGTGCTGTTCCCAGGCCTGATCCTGACCCTGCTGTGATCCCAGCCTCAGCCCCCAGCACCATCCCAGTGCTGGTCCCAGTGCTGATCTTGATTCTGACCATGCTGCTGGTCCGGGCCTGATCCTGGCCATGATGCTGGTGTTGGTGCCAGTGCTAGCCCCAGTCCTGGTCCTGATGTGGTCCCAGCTCCCATACCCAGTCCAGCCCTGTGCTTCATCCTGGTGCTGACCATGGTGCCATTCCTCAGGCTGCTCCTAGGCCTGATCCTGGCCATGATGCTGGTCCCAGTCCTCGCCCCTATCCCAGTGCTGGTCCTGACACTGGCCCTGGTCCTGGCTGTGGTTCCAGTGCTGACCCTGATCCTGGCCCCTGGCCTGCTGATCCCAGCTCCACTCCTCATCCCAGTGTTAGCCCTGATCCTCATCCTGGTGCTGGTCCTGGTGTTTGTCTTCCTCCTGTCCCTGTTGCTGGCCCTAGGCCTAAGTGTTGCCCTGATGATGGTCCCAGTCCTTGTCCCAGTACCGGTCCTGATCCTGGTCTTGATGCTGATCCTGGCCCTGGTGTTGATTCCAGGCCCTGGTGCTGGTCCCAGTCCTGATCCCAGCCCTAGTTATGGTCCCAGCCCTGATTCTGATCCTGTCCCTGAACGCGGCGGGGACTATGGTGCTGGTCCTGGCCCTGGTGCTCATCCTGTCCCTGGTGCTGGTCCCATCCGGTCTCAGCCCTGTTGGCCACCGACAGGTGACACTCCCGCTCTCTCCGCAGACCAGCATGAAGAACATGGAGCGGGAGCTGGTGTGCCCGGTGTGCAAGGAGATGTACAAGCAGCCGCTGGCACTGCCCTGTACCCACAACGTGTGCCATGTGTGTGCCAGCGAGGTGCTGCTGCAGCACGGACACCTGTACTGTGACCCCACCTCCGAGCCCACCTCACCTGCAGCCACCCCGTCCACGCGCAGCCCCCGCCTGGGCCGCCGGGCTGTCCCCAAACCCGATCGGCTCGACCGCCTCCTGAAGTCAGGTGGGGCTGGAGGGGCTGGCAGAAGGGACAGGGGCACCAAGGAGACAGGGATGGCTGGAGATGACAGGGGTGGCTGAGGGGATGGAGGTAGGGATGGCTGGAGGGCTCAAGGACAGCTGAAGGGGATGGGGACAGCTGGAGAGGACAGAGATGGCTGGAGGAGGAGGGGATGGCTGGCGGGAACAGGGATGAATGGTTGGAGGGGATGGAAATGGTTGGAGGAGATGGGGGCAGCAGAGGGGACAGGGATGGCTGGAGTGGATGAGGACAGAGATGGCTGACAGGAACAGGGATGGCTGGATGGGATAGCAGAGGGAATAGGAACAACAGAGAGGATGAGGATGGCTGGAGAGGACAGGGACAGGGATAGCTGGAGGCATTGGGAGCAGGGACAACTGGAAGGCGTGGAGGTGGGGATGGGGACAGCAACCTGGGCTCCCCCACGTGAGGGCTGAGGGACTTTGGGGCTTCATGCCCTGCTGACCCCCTCCCTGCCTCCTTCCTGCAGGCTTCGGCACCTACCCAGGACGCAAGCGGGGTGCTGTGCACCCCCAGACCATCAGCTTCCCGTGTCCCGCCTGCCAGCGGGATGTGGACCTGGGTGAGCGGGGTCTGGGCAGCCTCTTCCGCAACCTGACCCTGGAGCGGGTGGTGGAGCGGTACCGGCAGACCATCAACATCAGCGCGGCCATCATGTGCCAGTTCTGCAAGCCCCCGCAGCTGGAGGCCACCAAGGGCTGCACGGAGTGCAAGTCCAGCTTCTGCAATGAGTGCTTCAAGCTCTACCACCCCTGGGGCACTCAGAAAGCCCAGCATGAGCCCACGCCCCCCACCCTCACCTTCCGCCCCAAGGTACAACCTCCCCGTGGGTCCTCCTGCCCTGCTGGGGGATTAAGGCTGAGAGAATTGGGATTGTTCAGCCTGGAGAAGAGAAACTTTGGGGTTACCAAATCGTGGCCTTCTAGTATCTGAAGGGAACTTTTGGAACGATGGGGCAAGACTATTTACAAGAGCCTGGAATGACAGGACAAAGGGCAGTGGGTTCATATTGAAAGAGAGTAAGTTCAGGTTAGACATTAGGAAAAAATTCTTGTAGTGAGGGTAGTATGGTACTGGAACAAGTTGCCCATGGAAGCTGTGAATGCCACATCCCTGGAAGTGTTCAAGACCAAAGGGGGGCTCTGAGCAATGGGGTCTAGTTGAGGATGTCCCTGCTCATGTCCGGCGGGTTGGAACAAGATGATCTTCAAGGTCCTCTTCCAGCCCCACCCATTTTATGATTCTAAGATCTGGAGTACAGGGCTGGGACTCTGCAGGGGTGGAGGGGGGTGCAGAACCCCACTGAGCCCCGCTGTGCCCGTGCAGGGGCTGATGTGCCCGGAGCACAAGGAGGAGGTGACTCACTACTGCAAGACCTGCCAGCGGCTGGTGTGCCAGCTCTGCCGCGTGCGCCGCACCCACACCAGCCATAAGATCACCCCAGTGCTCAGCGCCTACCAGGCCCTCAGGGTAAGGGCTGCTGGGGCTGGGCTGGGGCTCTGTGGGGAATTGGGGGCACCACAGAGCCCCAGTGCAGATGGGGTGTGTGGGGCGGGGGCTGCTGGCACCACATCTCATCACCTTCCTGCAGGAGAAGCTGACAAAGAGCCTCGCCTACATCCTGAGCAGCCAGGACACGGTGCAGACCCAGATTGCTGAGCTGGAGGAGACAGTGAAGCACACGGAGGTAAGGGCAGAGGGTGCCCATCTATCCCTGAGTTGTCCCTAGGCACGGGTGGCACAGCCAGCCCAGTCCCCTCTGGCCCCAGGACTTACCACACGCTGACCTTGCCATGTCTGTGCCCGGCAGGTGAACGGCTCACAGGCCAAGGAAGAGGTGTCACAGCTGATCCAGGGGCTCTGTGCCATGCTGGAGGAGAAGAGGGCCACGCTGTTGCAGGCCATCGAGGAATGCCAGCAGGAGCGGCTGGCCAGCCTGCACAGCCAGATCCGGGAGCACCAGGCCATGCTGGAGAACTCAGGCATGGTGGGCTATGCCCAGGAGGTGCTGAAGGAGACTGACCACCCCTGCTTTGTCCAGGCTGCCAAGCAGCTGCACAACAGGTACAGGGCTGCCGGGGGCATTGGGACACTCTGGTGCCCGAGGTGGCACCCTGACATCCCCGCTCTCCTGTGCTGCAGGATCCTCAGGGCCACCGATTCGCTGCAGAGCTTCCGTCCTGCAGCCAATGCCTCCTTCAGCCACTTCCAGCTGGATGTCAGCAGGGAGCTGAAGCTGCTCACTGACCTGGCCTTCATCCGAGGTAAAGGCAGAGGGACCTGGGCACCGGCTGTGCCCCGTGACGAGGCGCAGCCCCCGCGGGCGGAGCGGGTCCGTGCTCGCCTCGGAGCTGCAGCTCAGCCACGGCTGCCCAGAGCCGCGCTCGGGCAGGTGCTCGCGGATCTGCCGGTGCCCCCTCCCCGTCAGGGACAGCCCCCGCCCCAGCAGCCCCCAGAGATATCCCTGCCCTGCCCTGTGCCAGGGCGTCCGGGCCAGGGGCAGGCAGGCAGGGCCACGGTGCCAGGTGAGGGCAGCAGGAGTGCTGGAGGGTGAGTACGGAGCTGTCCCGCTGCCGGGCAGGCGCTTCCCGCAGGGCAGGAGCCGCGTGGCCCTGCCGGACCCGCTGGCGACACTTTTCAGACCTGCTTCTACCTCTCTTTGTTTATAGGCTGCGGCCGCTGCCGAGGCGTCACCGAAGTAACTGAGGCAAGTCACACCCCTGCCCCAGAGCCGCCCCGCTCTCTCTTCCCATCCCTCCATCCCTCCATTCTGCTCCCACCCTGGCCCCGCTCCGCTGCCATCCTCCATCCCCGTCCTGCCCGCTGGTGTTGGCAGCCGGTGGCTCTGCCTCCTCCATCTGCCGCTGCTCCTCCTGCCCTCCCACCCCCTCTCGGCTCATTTCCATCCCCCCCTCGCCCCATTTCTCTCCCACTCCTTGCTCCGTTTCCATCCCTTTCCTTGCCCCATTTCTTCCCCCTCTCATCCCATTTCCATCCCCTTTTGCCCTGTTTCCATTCTCTTCCTTGCCTCATTTCTCTGCCCTCTCGCCGCTTCCATCACCTTCCTTGCCCCATTTCTTTCCCCTCTCACCCCATTTCCATCCCCTCTTGCCCATTCTCTTCCTCGCCCCATTTCTGTGCCCTCTCGCCTTTTCCATCCCCTTCCTCACTCCATTTCTCACCTCACTTCTGTCCCATTCATCACCCAATTTTCTGACCCTCCTCATTCGATTTCCGCTTTCCCTTGCCCCATTTCAACCCTTTCCTTGCCCTATTTCCACTTTCTATTTCCACTTTCTTCTCATTCCATTTCTATTCCCCCACTTTCCATTTCCATCCTAGTCTCGCCACATTTCCATCCCATTTGTCACTGCATTTTCATTCTCTCCTTGCCCCATTTCCACCCCTCCTCTTGTCCCATTTCCATCCCCTTCCTTTCCCATATCTGTCCCCCTTTTACTCCATTTATGTCCACATTCTTCCCCCATTTATGTTCTTGTCTGCACCCCATTTCTGTCCCACTCTCACCCCATTTCCATCCTCTTCCTTACTCCATTTCCATCACTCTTCTCATCCCATTTCTTTCCCCCCTTGCCCCATTCCCATCTACCTCCTTGCCCCATTTCTGTCCTGCTCATTCCATTTCTTTTCCTTTCTGCATTCCGTTCACACCTTGTCCTTGCCCCATTGTTGTGCCATTTCTATTCTCGCTATATTTCCATCCTACTCTCACCCCATTTCTGTCCTCTTCCTCTTCCCATTTCCATCCCTCTCCTTGCCCCATTTCTACCTCCCTCCTCATCCTGTTTCCTTTCTCTTCCTTGCCCCATTCCCATCCTTTCCTTACCCCTCTTCCACCTGCCATCCCTTCATCTCTTTCCCACCCTGCCTCTGTTCCTGCCAGTACCTTCTATCACCCTCCATCCCCATCTCCTCCTCCTCCTCTTCACTGCCTCCATTCTCTCTCTCTCTCTTTTCTCTCTCTCTCCTCCCTCCTGACTTGCACTCGGCCTGTCTGGTCCCTGGAGCTCCACAGCAGCAGCTCCTCTGTCTCCCTGACTCTCGCTCTCCTCCGGTGCCGACACACGGTCTCCACAGTCAGACCCCTCTAGACTCTGCTGGTTGTGCGTCCGTCCGTCCGTCCGGAATCCCGGAATGCCCCCTCCCTGCGTCCGGCCGCCTCCCCGCCTGCGGGGTGGGGGATGCTGCCTGATGCCTGCCGCTGCCTCTCCCCGCAGCACCCGAGGCCCCCGTCATCGACACGCAGCGCACCTACACCTACGACCAGATCTTCCTGTGCTGGCGGCTGCCGCAGCACTCGCCGCCCGCCTGGCACTACACCGTGGAGTTCCGCAAGACCGACGCCAAGGCCAAGGGGCTGAAGCTGTGGCAGCGGCGGGAGGAGGTGCGGGGAACCTGCGCCCTCGTCGAGTACCTGGACACCGACAGCGTCTACGTGCTCCGGGTGAAGGGCTACAACAAGGCAGGCTTCGGGGACTACAGTGAGGACATCTACCTGCACACACCACCCGCCCCAGGTGAGAGGGGATGGGTGCTTGGATCAACCCACGGCGCCCTGCTGTGCTGTACTGCTCACCCTCCTCCTCCTCTCCTCCCCACAGTCCTCAACTTCTTCCTGGACAACCGCTGGGGCTTCAACCGGGACCGGCTGGCCATCAGCAAGGACCAGCGCGCAGTGCGCAGCGTCCCCGGCATCCCCATGCTGTTCGCGGCCGAGCGCCTGATGACCAGCTGCCACCTGTCCATCGACCTGGTCATCGGCGACGTGGCCATCACCCAGGGCAAGAGCTACTGGGCGTGCTGTGTGGACCCCAGCTCCTACCTGGTGAAGGTGGGCGTGGGGCTGGAGAGCAAGCTGCAGGAATGGTTCCAGGTGCCACAGGACGTGGTGAGCCCCAGGTGAGTGGGGTGGCTTGGGGGATGCAGGGGATCCTCTGCCTGTTCCTACCTCCCCAGAGGGCGCTGGGGTTTGGGGGGATCTCCAGCCTGTCCCGTGGGTATTGGCACCAGGACCCACCTGTCCCCCTTCCATAGGTATGACCCTGACAGTGGCCACGACAGTGGGGCAGAGGACACAACGGTGGAGGCACCTCCTCCCTACGCCTTCCTCACCATCGGCATGGGCAAGATCCTGCTGTCGCACGGCTCAGCCCTCACATCCCGTGACCCCAACGGCTGCACCGTGCCCCTGCCCCCACGCATCGGCATCTGCCTGGACTATGAGCAGGGCAAGGTGAGCTTCTACGATGCTGTCTCCTTCCGTGAGCTCTGGGAGTGCGGCGTGGACTGTTCGGGGCCCGTCTGCCCTGCCTTCTGCTTCATCGGAGGGGGTGCCCTGCACCTCCAGGAGCTGGTGGCCAACAAGCAGGAGCGGAAAGTGACCATCGGGAACTTTGCCAAGCTGGACTGAGCCATGCCTGTGGTGCCCGCACGCCGCTGGCTCTGCCCCCTGGGCACCCCGCGAGCGCCAGGGCCTGGGAGGGCACAAGTGGCCAGGGAGCAGAGCATAGCAGGGGTGGCCCCAGTCCTGCCAGCACTGGGAACAGGCCAGGTGTTTGTTTTGTGGGATGGAGGGGATGGGGGGGATGGGGACAGCTTTGCCATCCCCTTCTCACCCAGTCCACCTGTCCCTAGCTTCAGCTCAGCCCAAGGCTGCTCTGTGCTGGGGCTGTGGGCAGGGCTGGCAGAGGGTCAGCCCTAGAGATGGGTCAGGGAAGGGGACGGGGCTGTGCAGGGAGGGGGGTGGAAANGGGCTGGAACAAGGGGTGAAGATGTTTTGTAAAATGGCTCATTTTCAACGTGGATCATCTGGCTGCAGCCAGGCACAGCCCCTGGACACAGCCAGCATTGGGTCCCTCCCGTGGGATGCTGGGCACCTCAGTGCCACGTGCTCTGCCCTGTCCTTGGGCAGCAATGTGCCTGGCCAGCCCTGCACGTGCTCTGAGGGCCACACTTGGCTCCCATTACACCGCTGGGTGCCAAACCACACGTGCCCAGGGTAGGCTGGGCCTCCAGGGTCTGGCTGTGACCCACCGGGGAGCCCCAGCACCGTGGGGACTATGCTGGCAGTCCCTCACCAGGATCTGTCCAAGCTGCTGTCATTTCTCCTGAGTTCTGTTACAACAAACGCTGTATTTTCATGGTTTCCTACAATAAACTGCGATGCCAGACTCCTCTGGAGCCTCCCTGCCACAGGGGGGCCATGGGGCTGGGCTGTCCATGGGTGGGGTTGAGGTGCAAAGGGGACCTTGCGTATGGCTTGGCTGTGGGGTTGCAGGGCTGTGGTGCTAGGCTGGCCATGGGGCCATGAGACCAGGCTGTCCAGAGGCATGTCCAGAGGCGTGCACAGGGCTGGGGGCCATGGGGCCGGGCTGCCCTTTGGACCTTGGCCAGCAGGTGCCAACCTTGCCCAGCCCAGGCAGTGCTGACGTGTCAGGTCCTACCCATGCTCTGCCCAGCCATGTGGTCACTGCCACTCTGTCCCAGAGTGTCGGGGGCCTCCTGGACATCTCTCCACTGAGCCTAAAGATTTTCTTTGAACAAACTTCTTCAGCATGGTTGGGGAGTCCCAAGGGTGCTCAGTCCAGCCAGGGGGGCTGCTGGGTGTGGAGGCATCTTCTCAGAGTGGGTATTGGAGCTGGACCCCCCCCACCTGGGTACTCTGCATGGCAGGTGGAGGGGCCACAGGCAGGGCAGGGCCCTGCCTGGGTTGGTGCCTGTCCCTGGAGATTCTGGCCCCTAAGTTGGAAAGGGAAGGGGTGACAGGGCTGAGCCCTCTACGAACAGGAGACTCTGTAAGGCCCAGCCCTGCAAACCAGGCCCCTGTTCTGATTCCCAGGCCCTGCCCAGGGCTGGGGGTGCCAAGTGGGGAAGCAGCAGTCCCAGGCACACCTCATCCCCTACAGGGCACTGCCCCCATCCCCTGCTGGCAGAATGGATCTGGGGGTGGGGGGTGCTACATTGTGCCAGAGCCCCTCATCAGCAGTCTCAGGGCACCAAGGAGCCCCCTGTGCTCCAGAGACCCCCCCAGCCCCTTGCCTGCACCTCAGCACAGCTCTGATAGCTCCCAGCACATGCCAAGGTTCCCAGGCACCTGGCACAGCTGTGAGCCCCACCCAGAGCCCACATACTGTGGCTGAGGGATCCATCAGCTGCCTGCTGCTGGGCTGGTCCTGGGGCTGTTCCCAGCCAAGCACTGGCTCCATGCCTCTGACCACATGGGCTTTCTTTGGGGAAGGTTTGGTTCCTTGTTTTTCTGCCTTTTCAGTGGTTGCCAAAACACTCCCAGTGCCCAGGAACAGGCCCAGCTCAAACTGGGGCTGCCAAGGGGCCACCACTGCGCTTCAGGGATGGCTGTTCCCAAGGTTTGTGCCCTGGCACACAGCCCCCTGGTGCTGCCACACAGCCTCTTCTTCCAGCACCCCCAGAGCCTTTTTGGGGCTCACTCAGCATTTGGAGCCCGGACAGGCAGGGGAGGGGAGCAGGACACGCTGCATGCACCCAGTGACACACGTGCAGCTGCACGGCCCTGGCACCGTCACATTCCTCCTGTGCAGCCGTGGGGAAACCGGACGCATCAAACGAGACACGTTCGATCGTGAACAGAAACCGAGAAAGTGGGAGGGGTGGGAGGGATGGAGTCTGGCAGGACACGTCACATCCAGAGGTGTGCAGGGACCAGGGACACGGTGACACCCACAACACCAACCCAGGACTGCTTGGAACGGGGAACAAGAGCCACCACCCAAGCCGAGGCCACCTGGGTGGGTGACAGCCACATCAGAGGAGCCACTGTCCCAGAGAAGCCCCCCTGCCACACCACGGCGCAGCCCTGGGCACACATGGCTGCCCCCATCCTTTTATTTTAACTGAGATAAATATACCCCGGCTGAAGACCTGCAGCCCCGCCGAGAACCTGCCACCCCGCCGAGCCAAGCCCGGCACCAACACCCCGCAAATAGAGATATTTATATAAAATAACACCACAAAAAGAGCCATTGAATCGCCGGGGGTGAGGGCAGGGGGAGCACGAGCCCAGTCCTCCACCCCCGGCACGGAGCAGGGTTGCAAAGCCAAGCGAGTGCGGGGACCGTGGGGTGTGCGGGATGCTCCCTCCCGCCCCTGATCTTTGTTCATCCAGTTCTGTCATGTGCACGAATCCGGCTGCTCCAGAACCATCCGGCTCCCGCTGCCCATGGCGAGGGGCCGAGCAGCACCGGGGGATATGCCCAGGGCTGGTGCTGCTCCCCCGGGAGTGGGGGGCTGCGGCCGCCCCCTCCCCTCGGCAGCCGCCCTCCTTCCCTGCGCGCCCTTCAGAGGTTGTCGGAGCCGGCGGCGGGGTTGGTGTAGGTGAAGGTGCCGGCCCTCGTGGTGCTGCTGCCGGCCACCTTGGGGAGAGGAAAGGTGAGGGGGTGTCAGGACTGGGCTAAGCCCCCACCCCGGGGCAGCAGAGGAAGACCTGCACCCTCTCCACGGCCACTATGGGCAATCAAAAGTTTCCCCATCCTCCCGCGGTGGTGGGCTGCTGCCCCAGCCATGGCCACTGTGGGTACCCTGGGCCCCCACGGACACCTCGAGCCCCCCCGCCGTGCACAGGAGGAGCCGCGGTGGCCCCGGCCGTGTTCCCGCACGATAAGCCGGCCTGGCGAGTGCGAAGGTAAATATTTACCCAGGCCCCTGGTATTTGCACAGGGTGAGCTGCTCGCAGGGAGCCGGAGCAGCTGGACACGGCCACCGCCCACAGCCCCGCGTGGGGGGAGAGCAGGGCACGGGATGACGGGGCGGCCCCCCGTGCCCCAGATCGCCTTGGAGAGCCCTTTGCGCCACCAGGCAGCTCCCGGCGCCGCACCTGCAGCTCCAGTTTCGGACTTGCTGGTGCGGGATGAGGGGGGCTGGCTACGGGAATCATCTCCTCAGCCTCCCATCAGTGGGAGGCTGAGGAGATGATCAGTCTGCAGTGCCCCAGCCCTGCTCCCCACCCACGGCAGAGGATGCCGTGGCAGCAGGAGACCTGAGGGTCTGGCTGGGACACAGCAGAGCACGAGAAGGGGCAGGGTGGGCAGGCAGCAAGCTCCTCCTGACTCTGCTGGGGCGGGGCACAGGGAGCGGCTGCCCAAGGTCGCGGGGAGCCCCTGGAGCCAGGCCGGGTCTGCCCGCGCCGGCCGCGCACCCGCTCACCTCCTGAGCGCTGCGCCAGCCAGGCGTGAATGTTACGCTCACCTCCTGGCGAGGCCGGCATGGGACGAGCTCCCTGGACACCTGCCGCTGCCCTGCCATCCCCGTTAGCCACTAACCCAGAAGCCAGGGGATGCACCCCTACTCCCTGACCTCGCAGCAGCCGGGACCCCAAGTATGGGGCTCTTGTTCTCACCTGGCTGTAGGGGTTGGGTTTGCTGTTGGGGGACACATAGCGCCCGTGGCTCTGGTACTGGAGGTATTCAGCCATGGGGTGGTAGGAATCTTTCTGGCTGAGCAGGTCCAGCTTCCCTCGGCTTTTCCGGCGGCAGGTGCAGGTGGACTTGGGGAGAGAGAAGGGGTCAGGGCTTAGCCGGTGTGGGGACAGGGAGCAACCAGCAGAATGCAGGTGAGGACTGGGGAGGGGATGAGGTCTCACCATCAGGAGGAGACAGGTGAAGATGCTCAACAGCAGCAGGATGCTGACCAGGACCAACAGAGCAATGGCCCAGTCTGGGACCACGGGCACTGGAGCTGGGGACATCCCTGCTGCAGAGCCTGAAAGGAGCAGAGCTGTGTCTGCACCACAGGCAGAACTGGGACAGAACCCTGAGAGATCCCTGGGACAGGACACCAGGAGCTGAGCCCTCCTGCATGGGATCCATTTGCTCTTCCCAGTGCTGCCTGACACAGGCACTGGGAATGTGCACTAACTCTGCCTGCTGCAAGCCCCAAGCCCATCACAGCACCAAGTAGGCCCCCTGCCTCAACCAGAACAGGGCAATACTTATGGAGCCCCTCAGGCTTTCCCCAGGCTCCATCTCCCCTCCCTCCCCAGCCTTGAGCCTCCTCTCACTCTGGATGCTGTCCAGCTGTAGGCCCATGATGAAACCATTCTGGTCCAGGCTCTTCCTCAGGTGCTGCTCAGCAGCATCGGCAGTGATGGCATCGCTTCCATTCCCAAACACGAGGGTGGACTGGACCTCCACCGAGCCTGGGCTGCACAGGAGGAGGCATCAGCACCCAGATTGTCCGCTGAGGGGCTACATACTGAGGGGATACACTGCAATACCCCAGCCCCACTGGCACTGCTCACCTGTACCGCAGCTCACTGCACCCGGTGTAGGTCTGCGTGCCCATGCAGCCTGCGCAGCCAAAGACGTGTTCAAACTGGAAGGAAGCATTGAGGTCATGGCCGCCTCCCCACAGACACCCCCTTTTCCTCCCTCCATGCAGAACTGAAACGGCTGAAGCCGCTGGCAGAACAGATGGTCGGGGTGCTTCCATGGAAAGCCCTGAGATGAGGTGGCTCCTTCCCAGCATGGGCCAGGGCTGTGCTGGTGGAACTGGGACTCACCATGGTCAGGACAGTGCGGCTCAGGCTCCTGTACTCCTCTGATGCTGGGTCACGCAGGCTCTCGTTGAAGCTCCTGTTGATGATGCGGAAGGACAGCGGGACACGGACAAGCAGCTGGACGGAAGCGGGCAGCTGGGCTGTGGATTTGCTGGGAGCGCCTCGGGTGGGGGTCTGCCTGGGAGCTGTGCTGCCCTCAGACGTTATCCAGGTGGGAGAGACCTGAGCACTGGTGCTCCCGTTGCCCTTGGTGCTACCATCCACGGTGGTGGGAGCGGCAGAGCTGCCGTTGGTGCCGAAGGGGGGAGCCCAGCTGCTGCTGTTTGAGGTGGCATTGATATGGGGGATGGCTGGGCTGCTGGGGACAGTGCCATTGGATGTGGAGTTGCCTGAGGAGTGGTTGCCAGTCTGGAAGTTCGTGCTGTTTGTGCCAGGGAACACAGTGACATAGGGGAAGACAGAAGTTCGGGGCCGGCTGCCCCCTGTGCTTTTGGGGAATATATTTGGCATCAAGGTGGAGGTGGTTGTTTCCGTGGTCATCTCCACGGTGGTTGTTTCAGTAGTTTCCATCTCCATGGTTGTCTCGGTGGTCATGGCACGTGTACCTGGAGGAAACCCCTGGAGTCAACGGCTGCAGCCCAGTTAGGGAAGGTTTTACCCAAAACATCTCGTCAGCTGGACACTATAGGAAGCACCACAACCCCCATAAGCCAACAGCCCCTGGCTCCATCTGCCCACGAGGCTAACGAGACCTTCAGCAACACCCCACGATGGGGGCTGGTGCTGGGCACTTGTGGCACCACGGAGGGTCCAGGTGGAGCTGGCTGGGCACTGATGCCATGCCCAGCCCTGCAGACCCCTCCATCCTGGGGTGTCCCTGACAGGCTGGGGGCTCAGGCACGCCACCCAATAAAGCCCCCCTGCTGTGGGTGAGAGGCTGGGTGCCCCCATGCCCTCCAGACCAGCCTGGCCTGGCTGGGGGCCAGTACAGGCAGCTCCCGGGCAGGTTCCCAGCGGGTGCTGCAGGAGCCGGCGGCACTGGAGGAGAGCCCGGGGTCCGGCTGCTCACCGGGACACACCTGCATTCCAGCCTGCAAGCCCCGGGCACAGCCTGCTCCGGCTGGTACTGCCACAGCCCAGCCCTTGGCCGAGCCCTTCGGACACGGCAGAGGGGCCACAGTCTGAGCCCCCAGGTACTGGCTTTCCTGGGCACAACCAGCCCGGGGTCGCTGCACCCCGGAGCCAGAATGGGAGAGGCGACAATGTCGCTGCTGCCAGGATGCCACTGGCTCCAGTATCCCCCGGTCCCCACTTTCAAAGAGATCCCGCTCCGCTCCCCCTTCCCCGGTACCTCCCCGCCTGCCCGGGTCCCAGCCCGGCTGTCTCTGACCCGAGGTGCGCCGGCCCCAGCCCCTCACCTGTGCCCAGCACCAGCAGCAAAAAAACAGGGAACGCCATGGGGCTGGTCCGGGGGCTCCCGGCGCCTCGCGGGTTTAGCGGAGGCTGCTCTCCCGTTAGCTGGTGGCACACGCCTCGATCCAGGGATCAGGAACTGGCAGCTCGACAGCGGCCAGAGCTTTATAGAGCACCTGGAGCAGGTGGGAAGGCCCCGCCCCGCCGCCGGCTCCAGGGAAGGGGGGTCGTTCTGCCCCACTTGGCACAGGGGTGCCACCGCGCCGATGGGGTCCCCGCAGCATCAGCCCCCCAGGCTGGGTACCTCGCGCTTCCCTGGCTTGGGGGGACACCGCTGGCACCGTCCCTGTGCCGTGCGCGGACCCAGCCTCGGGTGGGGGCACAGGACGGGACGGTAGCCGGGTATCCTGGGGCAGGGACGGGAGCAGCCTCTGCCTGGCTCCCTGGGCTGAGCCACGCGCCCCAGGACCTGGTGGGGGGCACGGAGGGGGCACACAGGGGACACGGAGTACCCCAGCCCCTCGTGCAGGGGGGGCCTCATCCTCTGGCTCAGCCCAGGGTTAATCATTACCGGCTGGTCATCGCCTCGCCCTACACTCAAATAAACACCAGTGACCCCCCCGAAACTCTTACGCAGGTACAGCCCAGGGCCCCACGACATCCCAATACCTCCCAGTAACCTCCCTCCAGGTCCCAGGGCCCCCACAGCAGGCACAAACCCCCATCCCATTCAGGACACGGGTGATGCCGGGTGCTGCACTGGGTGCCAATGCCCCACCCCAGAGGTAACGGGCGCCGCCCGTGCCTGTGTGCAGGTGACATGTGCTCCTGGCACGGATCGGCATCAAAAGCTACTGTGGTCCTGCTCTGCTCCTGCCCTGCAGAGAGTCCTGATCCATGGGAGAGCCCCAGTCTCTCAGGAGGGTGCTGGTTCCCGTGAGGGTCCCAGTTCCTGGGCCCTGGTCAGGGCCCCCACACTTGGCTCCTAGCCAGGCTCATGTGAAGCCAAAGTGCCACCCCAGCCACGCCAAAGAGTTCTGAGGTGGTGCCGAGAAGGGGAGCGGGGGGGGCGGGGGTCCCTCTGTACTGCAGTGACATGAGGGCAAGGGATGGACGGCCCAGATTTCAGTGCAAGTGGAACAGGACCCAGCAGCACTCTGCTCCCCCTGTAGCCTTGGCAAACCAGGCCATGTGCAGGCAGGTGCAGCAGGATGCAGGCAGCAGCTCTGGGCAAACACATCCTTCCCAAAAGGCCTCACCACGGGAATGGCTCTCCCTGTGCAGTGATGCTGACCCCTGCTGCCCTCTGCTCCAGCCCTAATCCCCTGTCCCATGCAGCTCTGGGGGCTTTCCCCTGAGCCTCTCCCTCCCCCCAAAGTGGAGGGTTGAGGGCTGCAGTTTTCTTCTCACAGACACCCACAGAGGACACACTGTGTGGGGGGCTGAGGGGCAGGAGGGGGTCCCAGTAACTGCTCTCACCCTCCAGCCCTGGGAGTGAGGGCCATTAGCCTGCCCTGTTCATGTCCAGTGGGTTCCATGTGTCCACCCTGTCCACGCCCGGTGGGTCCCATGCACCCACTACCACCATGTCTGGTGGGTCCTATGTCCCCATCCCTGCTGTGCCTGATGGGTCTCGTGTGTCCACCCTGTCTGCCCAGTGAGTCCTGTGTGTCCACCCTGTCCATGCCTGGTGGGTCCCATGTGTCCACTGCCATCACACCCCATGGGTTCTATGTGTTCACCCTGTCTGTGTCTCATGGGTTCTATCTGCCCAACCCCACACTGCCCAGTAGATGCCATGTGCCCAACCTCACCGTGCCCACTGGGTCCCATGTGCCCACACCCACCATGTCTGGTGGGTCCTATGTGTCCACCCTGTTCGTGCCTGGGGGATCCTGTGTGACATTACCACTGTGCCTGGTGAGTTCCTTGCATCCACCTTGTTTGTGTCTGGTGAGTCCTGTGCTTTCACACTCTCTATGTCTTGTGGATCCCCTGTGTCCAACCTGTCCCTGCCTGGTGGATTCCCTGTGTTCAGCCTGTCCCTGCCCGGTGGATTCCCCATGTCCAGCCTGTCCGTGCCCGGTGGATTCCCTGTGTCCAGCCTGTCCGTGCCCAGTGGATCCCCGGTGTTCAGCCTGTCCGTGTCCAACGGATCCCCTGTGTCCAGCCCATCCGTGTCCGGTGGATCCCCTTTGTCCAGACTGTCCATGCCCCGTGGATCCCTGGTGTCCAGCCCGTCCCTGCCCGGTGCATTCCCTGTGTCCAGCCTGTCAGTGCCCGGTGGATCCCCGGTGCCCGGCGGATCCCCGGTGCCCGGTCCGTGCCCGGTGGGTTCCGACTCGCCCCGTCCCCGTCCCCGCCCCGCGCGTGCCCGGCTCGGGCCGGTGGCCCTGGACCTGCGGCGCCCCCTGGCGGGCGCGGCCCCGCACGACGCTCGCGCCGCGCACCGGCACCTTCGGACGGGACCGGGACCAGAACCGGGACCAGAACCGGGACCAGAACCGGGACTGGAGCGAGACCGGAGGAAGAGGGGGAAGGGGACCTCCACTGGAGTGAGACCGGGAGGGAGACGGGGATTAGGACTGGAGTGGGTGCGGAACCGCTACTGGAAAAAGACCGGGAGCGGAATCGCGAGTCGACTGCACTAATGCAGTAATGAAAGTGAGACCGATATGGAGCGAAACCGGAGCGGGAGAGGAACTGGGAGAGGGAGTAGGAGCGCAACAGGAATGGAATCGGGAACGGTACAGGACCGGGATCTGAGAGGGGGCAGAAGAGGGACCGGAACAGGAACGGGAACCGCCGTCGCCCCTCGCAGCTCGGGGGCGCTGGACGAGGCGCTCAGTACCAAGCTGTGATTTCACCTGTCCCGGTCCTCCCGGGGAGAGCCAGCTGCACTCCCGGGGAGAACCAGTGCGCTCCCGCCGCTGTCCTGGGCCGGGAACGGGCACAGGCACCGGCTCCGGTCCCGGCCCCAACACCGGAGGGCAATCCCGCGTTGCCCTTTTAAGAGGGGCCCGGTGCCGCCGCGCCCATTGTCGCCGCCACCGCCGCGGGGCGGGGGGGGCTGGGCCGGTGCCGGGGCCGCGCT
>VWZS01005302.1:0-27215 GCA_013397075.1 Rhabdornis inornatus | reverse complement strand
ACTCCCTTTTATTCTATTGCACCCTTGTGCCCCATCACACCCCCTGTTCCATTGCACCCCCTCATCTCATTGCGACTCGTCTACCCCCTCCCCTGCACTGCTCTGTCCCCGCCTCACCTTACACCCCTGTCCCTGCCTCGTGCCCCTCATCCAGGCATAGGGGTCCATCCCCCATTCCAGCCCCCTGCACCCCTCACCTGGTCAGGGTGTCCCCGGGCGCAGTGACTGCAGTCCCCACTCCCCCTGCCTGCAGGGCACCTCCCCGCCCTGAGAACAAGGGATGAAGGAACCATCTCCAAACCTCAGCAGATCATAACACACCTCAGGAAACAGGTACAGAGGGGCTTGGAGCCTCTCCTTACCCAGGCTGAGGGGTACTGGAGCCCCTCAGGGAGAAGTGAATTCTGTTGTGTCACCCATGGGTGGGATTTGGTGCATTCTGTGGGATCAAACCTAGTGTTTGCTCTGCAGAAGTACAACGCTGACTATGACCTGTCAGCCACACAGAGCGCGGACACGCTGGCCTTCGTGTCCCTGCTGGAAGAGAAGCTGCTGCCAGTACTGGTGAGGCTCGTGGGGGGCCCCAGGGAAGGGGCCTCACTGAGGATCAGCTCTGCTCCTAGAGCTGTGCCAGTGGGCTGGGGTGTGTGCCCAGCTGCCAGCAGAGCCAGAGAGCACTGTCAGCAGCAACATCCCAGGAGCCTGGCATGGCAGGGATGGGCATTTGGGGGTGGCAGCAGTGGGTTGTACAGCCCAGGCTGGTGTCCGCCCTTGATGCCAATGCTCCTGCAGCCCCTCGTGGTCACCAGGGTGACTGTGCTGGCAGGAGCTCTGGTGTGCCCCTGCCGTGGCCAGGCTGTGCATTGTTCTCCACCACAGATCCACACCTTCTGGGTGGACGCAAAGAACTACGTGGAGCACACACGGAAGTGGTACGCAGAAACCATCCCCTTCCCCCTCAACTTCTTCCTGCCCAACACCATGCACAAGCGGCACCTGGAGCGGCTGCAGCTCATGTGGGGAGATGACTACATGGAGGATGAGGAGAAACTGGAGAAGGAGGTGAGGGATGGGGTCTGGGCACAGTGGTCCTTGGCGGTGTCCAGGGCATCCCTGTGAGGCCAAAATCCAAACTGGGGTCTGGGTTCCCCCCTTCTGCTCCCCTGAGCACTGTGGTGGTACCTGGGTAGGTGACAACCCTCTGTCCTCCTCCTGCAGCTCTACCGGGAAGCTCGGGAATGCCTGACACTCCTCTCCCAGCGCCTCGGCTCCCAGAAATTTTTCTTTGGAGACTCGTAGGTGGTCAGAGGGGGAGAAGGGAAGAGGCCTGAGAGCCCCCAGCACCCCAGCAGGGCTGAGGCCCCATGGTCTGCAGGGGAGCTGCAGCCCCTGTGCATTGCTTTGGGGGTGGAACAGGCTTGCAGTGGACAGGGCACTGTCCCAAGGTGGCGTATCCCCATGTCGTCCCTGAGGGTGCTGTGGCTGGGAGTGGCTGGTGGGTCTGGGTGGCTTTGGGTGGGGACAGTGGCCCAGGCACGGCTCTCTGTGCCCCAGGCCAGCCTCCCTGGACGCCTTAGTCTTCAGCCGCCTGGCGCCTCTCATGAAGGCGAAGCTGCCCAACGGGAAACTGCAGCAGCACCTGAAGTCCCTGCAGAACCTGTGCAACTACTGCACCTCTATCCTCAGCCTTTACTTCCCCTGGGACGGAGGTGAGAGCCATCCCCTGCCTCACCCTGTGGGCTGGGGGTGACCTGTCCCCCCCAGTTGTGTCCCCAGCCTGCGCTCGGTCTCGGGGTGACCCTTCCTGCCCACATCCCTGCTCTGCCCCTCCAGGCGATCCCCTGACCAGTGCCCCTCGGGCTGCGGGCACAGATGGCACTGAAGCAGAGGAGGACCCCCACAAACGGCGCAAGCAGCTGCTGTCGGTGCTGGTGGGGCTGGCGGCCATGCTGGGCTACGCCTTCCTGAGCGGCATCGTCTCCATCCAGCGCGGCAGCGTGGGGCCGGCCAGCCGGCAGCCCGTCACCCTGGAGGAGGAGGAAGAGGAGGAGGAGGAGTGAGGATGAGCTGTGTGACTGTTCCTCCCCAGCCCCTGGAACTGACTGGTTTTTATGCCAGGAGCCTGGCAGCGCCGCTGCCCACGGGCCCTCTGCTCTGTGTCCCACAGGAACTACAGCCCTCTCCGTGGGAGCGTCCCTGCCACGCCAATAAACATCCCTCTCTCTGTCTGCGCCCTCTCATACCCCCAGCACCCTCGAGGCCCTTCCCAGTTTCCCCAGTTGCCCAGGCTGGAGTTTTGCAGCAGGCACCTGTGTCTCTGCCCCTCACTCCAGCCTTGGGTCTTGTTGAGGACCAGGCAGAGGGGGGACCTAAAAAGCGTCTCTGGCATCTCAGCAGTGTCTCCTGTCCCTTCTCCAACAGCTGTGGGGCTGAGCCTCATTTCTCTCCTGCGTCATTCCGATGTGGCATCCCCCCGGGCAGCACAGACAGCAGTTCTGTGGAGCTGGCACCTCCCCTCCACGCTGCTGCCAGGCCGGCTGCCCTGAGCAAGGCAGCACAGCCGGGACACAAAACCAGAGCCAAGGGCAGCCGGGGCTGCTCGTCAGGACACGTCCCTAGCCCAGGAGCACTCCCCGCTGCCAGCGGGACACCCGGAGCCCCGCTCCAGCAGCCGGGATCCCTCCAGCACTGACATCTGTTTGCATTCCACCACGCCTGCCAGCGCCGGGGAGCTCCTGCAGCTGGCACAGCTGGGAGTGCATCGCATGGGCTGAGCGGGGTCGGGGGTGGCCACCTGGGCTCCGTCTGCCCCCGCGGTCCCCTGGGCCACCCGGGGGCTGGTGCCGGTGTTGGCTGCGCTGCCGTTCCCGCTGGCCGCTGCCGGTTTACGAGTGCACAGATGGAAAGGCGGCGTGGGGCCAGCCCGGCACACAGCCCTCGCTTGTTTGGCCGCCGGCTGCCACTGCCAGCGGCATCCCAGCCCTGCTGCTGCGGTGGCTGAATGACCCCAGGCTGCGCTGCTGGACACACGCCCCTCATGCCCCCCACCCGGGCGCAATGGCCAGGGGCCCCCACACTGGGCTGGAGCAGAGCCGTGGTGCTGGGCCAGCTGCAGAGTCTCCCCCGTACTGGGAACTGGGCCCCCACTGGGAGGGGGATGACTCAGTACAGCCCCCGCCCCCCCAGCACGCTCCTCTCTAACGTCACTCAGGAAGTATGTGCCCCATGCTCCCGGTTCCCATTAGCTGGAGGGGCTGATGGCTGCTTCAGCAGGAGAAACCACAGCCGCCTGCTCTGGCCGGGGAGAAGCTGGAGCTGCCGACGCCAGAGCTCTGCTCTAAATCTAAAACCTGACTGCAGCTGGGCCCCTGGTCCCTGTTAGCTTTGGGCCCTTCCCTGCCCAGGGAATGCTGCAGTGGAAGGCAGGAGGGAGATGCCTCCCCTCAGGGTGGCATCCCTACAGTCCCCGTGGGATGCCCCAGGAACATGGGCAGACAAGGGATGGGACCCATGTGGCTCAGGAGGCACCATCAAATCTGCCTCCTCTGGCCCCTGGCATGAGGGGCCACTGAGCTGGCACCAAGGGGAGATCAGGAGTCCAGGCAAGTTTGTAGAAAACCTGTTTATTTTATGAAAACATCTAGAAAAGCACAGGCATTGCAGCCCTAGGGTCAAACAGGTCCCCTGGGGCACAGGGGGCTGCAGAGGCTGTGCTTGAAGACCCCATTGGAGTCTTCTCTCCAAGCTGCCACCAGCACCGCGTTCCTGGTGCTGGCACCTCACTCCTCTGCTGGCTGTGGCCATGCTAGGCTGGCTGTTTCCAGAGGAACGTCTGGATGGAGTCGCTAGGAGCCACAGCCTCGATGAAGCCAACGCGCGGGTCAGAGATCCCAAAGGACACATCCATGGGGGAGCTGTGGAGAAAGCAAGAGGGGATGGGGGCTCAGTGGGATCAGTGGGGCCTTTTACCAGGGATCAGAACTGATCCACTCACCGGTTCAGGACCACCAGGACAATGGCACCATCAGGGCGCTGGAAAGCCGAGTGCTCCAGGTCACACTGGCGGCACTTCTTGGAGACAGCCAGTCCCACACGCTGTGAGCCCTCAGGGATGAACTTGCTGTGGGGACAAGCAGGGTCAGAGTCTGGTACTTAGGATGTGGTACTGGAGCCAGCAGCATGTGGCCCCAACACACCTGAAGTGGCCCAGGTGGTAGAACATGGGCTGCTTGTAGAAGATGTCTTTACTGCTGTCCACAATGACGGGGCTGTCCACGTAGTTCTTGCTCCAGTTGGGGCCTCCCTCCATGTCCAGGGCCAGGTTCCAGTCAGTCCAGCCTGTCACGTAGTTGTTGAGGTTCTGCAGGGCAGGGGGTGGTACTGAGCCACAGGCAGGCCCAGGAGCTGGCCAGGGTGGCCAGTGTGTCCATGGCTCCCACCAGGCCCTACCGTCAGGATGCTGTGGCTGTACTTGCTCCCACGATCCCAGCCGCCCAGCACCACCCTGGGCTCCCAGAAGTAGGAGCCTGTGGAAGCCTCCGTGGAGAGGAGGAAATAGTCGGGGAAGAGGTGATGGGTGATGGAGAGTGTCAGGTCGATGGGTGCCAGAAAATCCAGGTACCAGTGGATGCCAATGCCACTGATGTAGCTGGCAGCCACAGGGTCTTTGAGAACCTGGCAGGAGAAAAGGGTCACCAGTGCCCAGCGCTGGGAGATCTGCTGTGGGGCCAGAACAGCTGCTATGGGGACTCACCACCTCAGCCCAGTAGGGCAGCATCACCCTCTGGTCATCCAGGATGATGAGCTGCACGTGGCGGTGGGAGCTGTTGGCCAGTGCTGGGCCCAGGTCCTGGGCAATGAAGTCCCGCTGGTGCTCAGGGGAGAAGCCCAGGCACTGGAAGGGGTAGAAGATGATCTCACCAGCTGTGGGCTCATTCCCTGCCGTCACTGCCCAGAAGGTCAGGTTGTGCTTGGCATATTCATCCAGGAACCTGGTGAAGAGACAATGAACGGTGGGCTCCCGTTTTACCTGTGCCAGCCCCAGCTCCAGGTATGGCATCCCGCGCACCCACTGCACTCCCGTGGCCCCTCACCGGATGAAGTACTTGGCCCAGGCCCGGTGGTACTTGTCCCCAGGGCTGCCCTTCAGTGTTCCTCTCCCTGTCATCGCTCCATTCGTCTTCATCCAGACCGGGGAGGTCCAGGGGCTGGCATACAGTGACAGTGGCCGCTTGGCCACTGCTTGGGCTGCTTGGAGGATGGGGATCTAGGGAGAAGTGGGATGGGACAGAGCTCTCTGGGTCTATCTCAGTGCTGGCAATGCAGGCAGCAAGAGGAATCATCTCCTTCCCTAGAGGTGGGAAGCTGCTCCCTTTCCCCATCCCGTCCCATCCCATCCCATCCCATCCCATCCCATCCCATCCCATCCCATCCCATCCCATCCCACCCAGGCAGCAGACTCAGTCCCTCAGACTCTTCCTGCAAGACTCACCTTCATGTGTGTGTCCTCCTCTGTCAGGTTGAAGTGCCTCAGCTCGAAGTCACCCTCGGCATCAGCGTAGGTGTACAGGCGGATGGAGAAGTCAGTGCTGGCCATGGGCACACGCACCAGGTTGTACTCAATGCCTGAAGACAGGGCAGGTGGTGATGGGCATCCTCGAGTCACATTTGGGGGTCCAGATCCCCCAGCCTCTCAGAACAAATCTCAGCAGCCAGACCCCAGCTCTACCACCCAACAGCATTGCCTGCCCTGGGCCCACCTTCCTCGGAGAAGTAGGAGCGGAGCAGGTGGTTCTGGGCATCCTTGGACAGGGACTGGATGTTGATGGCAGCCGCATCAGTGATGGAGCCACCAAACCCCTTCACCTTCTGGTACCTCTGCGCTGTGTCCAGGGTGAGGTGGAAATCTGTGGGGACACACAGTGTCACTGTCCCCGCCATGTAGGACAGGCTCTGTCACAGCAGGTGCAGCCAGGGTGGTACCTGGGCTCTTGGTGTTGTGCTGGAATCTCCCTTCACTTCTCTCCAGCCTCTTGCCGGCCTTGCTGCTCTCATACTTGACATAGGAGCCAGGGGCTGGCAGGACCAGGGGGTCCAGCGTGTCACAGTACGTGGCACTGCAGGCACAGACCAGTGAGCCGTGCCCAAAATCCTTGGCATCACAGGGACGGCCACCTGCAGCAGAGGAAAGACCGGGTGGGCACCAAGGGCTGTGGCAGGAGTCCAGCTCATCCCTTTGATCCATGACAGACTCCAAATCTGCCACCCTCCAAAGCCCAGGGCCATGTGCCAGCACGTACCTGTGGCCTGGAGGGCTGCCTGTGCCAGCAGGAGCCAGCCCAGGACACTGGCACAGCCTGGACCCATGGCACCTCTGCTGCAGCGGTTCAGACAATGCCGACGGACACTCTGGAGCAGGGGGAGGTGTCAGCACCCAGAGCTTCTCAGCCTGATCCACCCCCACACAGGGACAGGGAGAGCCTCAGCATCCTCCCCCTGCCCAGGGACTTCGGGGACCACTAGACCCCCCCTGCCAGGACTAAGCCTGTCCTGCCCTCTACCCACTGCTCCAGCCCAGCACTCACTTTCCCTTCCACCCCTCCAGAGTCTACCACCAGTTCTGGCTGTGTCCCAAGTGAGGGTGCAGCCCCCCAGGTGTGGGCAGCCCCCAGGTGTGAGCCACCCCACAGCCCGCTGTTCCCAGCCACCCACGCTGGCTGTACCCAGCAACTTTGTTCACTCCCATCAACTCCCTCCCACTCCTTCTCCCTCCTCACTTGTCCCACAGCTGTGCCGTGCCGTGTCACACCAGGCAGCATCACCCCATGTATCCCCAACACCTCCTGAGCCACGGATAGGAGCAAACAGCTCCACACTCCCAATCCCACATGTGTGGCAGCTGGGGCTTTGTCCAGCCAGAGTCGTCTGGGGCTCAAGCCCCTGGCACGAAGAGTCCCACATTCCCCTGTTCTGCGCAGGTGTTCACACCCTGTCCTGTCCTTCCCGTGGTGCTGGGCAAGGAGCCTCTCAATGAGAGCACAGGAGGAGCCACCTCCAAGCCTCGGCACCCTGGTGCCAGACTGAGGACACCTGGGCACCTCTGCCAGGGTGGCATGGTGCTGTCTTGCTGCTCCCCAAGATCTTGTGGGATGTGGAGTGGGGCCAGGCAGCTGTCCCACCTCCACTGCCTCCCACTCCCTGCTTGGGAATGATGCCCTGTTTGGCCAGGGCATGGCCTCAGCATGGTCCTGCTGCCCAGGGCTGTCCCATGTCCATACCTGTCCCCATCTCTATCCCCATTCCCACCTGCTGAAGCTGCCTCGGATCCAGGGGACTCACCTGCTGCCAAAGCACCTCTTGCTGCGTCTCTGTGGCAGCAGGACCTGTGTCCTGGCTGTGCCTGATGGGAGGTGACGCGTCTGGCGGAGCAGGAAAGGTGAGTTTGGAGTGGGACAGCTCATGGGACTCTGCATTTGAAGAGGAGCCTGAGGATCATTTTGCAACCAGGCTCCAATAAACTTTCCACACACCACAGCATTTGCAAAGCTGTCCTGAAACCTGTTCCAGTGGCCAGAGGGAAGCTGGGGAGGGGAAGATGCTCACCAGCCCCCCAAGTGCCTCCATCACCCCCCATAGCCAGGTCTGCCCTGCTCCCCTTGGGAAAAGCCCCAGGGGAGCAGCCCCGTGTCCCTGGAACACCTCGGACAGGGCAGGGCTGGCTGTGCCCACCCAGGGTCCCTGCTCACCCCACCTGGCAACAGTTCGGCTTTGCCATGGCCAGTGCCACTGCCACGACCTGTGTCCCGTTTGTGGCCGCTCCAGGAGCTTTCCTGGCACGGGCAGAGGCAGCAGCAGGTCATGGCAGGGACCCCCGACCCCTGGTGCTGGCCCTGCGGGCGATGGGCACAGCGGGGGCTGCAGGCACTGCCCGCCCAGCTCCCCTCGCCCCACGCCGGAGCCCCACGCCGCAGCGGGCTGGGTGGAGCCCAGTTTATCTTCTGCAAAACAAGTCTGGGCTCCACACCGTCTAATTTGGGATCCTTCCTAATTGCAGGCATCTGCTCCGCAGGAGAAACAGGAGGCGGGCAGAGGCCCAGGGGGAGTGGCATCTGCCCCGGGGTCCCCTTGGGGCTGCTGGTGAAGGGTGGCCAGGGAGGCCGACCCCCAACCCAGTGTTACAGCCCCTCAGTGAGTGTCACAGACCCCACCCAGGGACCACAGCCCCTCACTGAGTGCCACAGCCCCGACCCAGTGTCACAGCCCCTCACTGAGTGTCACAGACCCTCACTGTCACAGACTCCCATGCAAGGACCACAGCCTCTCACTGAGTGTCACAGCCCCTGACCCAGGTTCACAGCCCCTTGCTGGAGGTCGCAGCCCCCCACCCAAGGCCCTGCTCCTCCTACTGCCGCCAGAGAAGGGATCCCCCAGCACACTCTGGGGGATCCCTTCTCTGGATCCCATTGCCGGGGATGTTGCATTCCCCGTTTCCCAGCTGGCTTTTGAACACGGAGGGAAGGCACCATCCTGCAGCAGCTGTGGTTCCAAACAGGCAGGAGCAGGGAGCTGGCCCGGAGGGGCTGGGCCAAAACCTTTCCCTGCACACTCATCCCTGAGCACTGCTGAGCACGAGAGGTGAGAGTTCCATAAGTGCCATCCCGGTACAGTAGAGGTCTGATGTCCCTTGGGAAGGGGACATTCCCAAAGTGTCAGGAATAGCATGGCAGCAGGACCAGGGCAGTGACCCTGTGCTGGGCACTGATGAGGTCACACCTCAAGTCCTGGGGGTCAGTCCAGTGCCCCTCATGACAAGAGGGACATTGAGGGTCTGGGGCATGTCCAGAGAAGGGGATGGAGCTGAGGAGGGGTGTGAAGCACCAGAAGAGGTTGAGGGAGCTGGGGGGGCCCATCCTGGAGAAAAGGAGGCTCAGGGGGGACCTTCTGGCTCTGCCCTGACAGGAGGGTGCAGCCAGGTGGGGGTCAGGCTTTTCTCCCAGGGATCAAGAGACCAGACAAGAGGAAATGGCCTCAAGTTGCATTGGGAGAGCTGTGGCATTTCCCAGGAGAGGTTTAGGTTGAATATTAAAGAAAATTTCTTCATGGACAGGACTGTCCAGCTCTGGCATTGGCTGTCTGGTGCAGTGGTGGAGTCACCATCCCTGGAGGGATTTATCAAATGTGTAGGGAGCACTTGGGGACATGATTTAGGGCTGGCCTTGGCAGTGCTGGGGGAACAGTTGGACTTGATGATCTTTGAGGCCTTTTCCAACCTCAAGGATTCCATTATTCTATTCTATGATTCTAAGCACAGGCAGCCTGACCCAGCTCCTGTTGGGGCCAGCATTCCCCAGGAACATGAATAAAAGCACAGGACAGGCTGATGTGCTCCATGAACAGGGCTGGGACAGAGCCCAGTGCCACCTTCACACCACACTCCAATAAACCAGCTGTAAAGCCTCTGCGTTTCTCGTTTTCCCCAACCTCAGCAGTTCCGTGGCTCTCACACAGGGGCACTGGCCAAGGGGAGCTCTGGCTTTCTCATTCCTGTACTTCAAAGATGCTGGTAATGCTCCCAAAGGCACAGGGAATACTGTAACTGGTATTTAGGGAAAGCAAACAGGACGGGGAGGTCATTGCGGGCTGCGGCTGGTGTTGGCCACAACCAGAATAGAGGGGACTCTGTCCAGAGGCCACCCTGGAGAGGTGGCACCAGCCTAATACGTCCATAAGGTTTGGTGGATGGGGACACTGATATCATTTACTCTGCCTTTCTGACAGCGTCTGACATTTGGATTTTTAAAAAAAAAATTCCCCCAAAAAAGTAGGCTGGGGAAAACCAAAGCACATATGGAATGAATCATGGGCTGGCAGCGGCGGAGGCTCCAGCTGCAGGGATAAACAAGGAGCCACCCGCAGGCCACGGGGGCCGGAGCCCCCGGGGCACCCCTGGCCCCGCGCCGCCCCGCCGAGGAAAACCGAGCGATTTCCGAGCGCGTAGAGGAAACACTGACGGGAACGGCGCATTCCGGAGGGAGCGCGTCATGGCTTTACTTGGCGCCCGCCACACACGGGAAGGTTTCAAGGGGGCCACGTGTGGAAGTGTGGTCCAGGAGACGGCGCAGGGGGAACTTCCAGGGGGATGGGAAGTGCCGGGAAGGAGGGGAGGCTGGAAAGCAGCCGGCTCGGCCAGACCCTGGTGCCGGGAGCACACAGAGCCCCTCGTGCAGGGGCTGCACTCCCAGCAATGGGTCACCATCTGCTTCCACCCTTGAGGGATGCTGGAAAGGGTGGAGGAAGAGTTGACCCCCGGAGCCCCCCGGAGCCCCCCAGCACTCCCCTGGCTATCACTGCTGGCGCCACAGGTAGGTCTGGATGGAGTGGGCTGGAGCCACAGTCTCAATGAACCCCATGGCAGGGTCCCGGATTCCAAATGGCACATCCCGGCCAGACCTGGGGAGCGAGAGGAGCTGAGCAGGTCGGCACAGCCAGGGCTGAGCATCACCCCTGTCTCCTGCCTTGGCTGACCTGTTGAGGACCACCAGGACAAGGGCACCGTCGGGGCGCAGGACAGCCACATGCTCCAGCTGGCAGAGGAGGCAGCGGCGGCTTCTGTGCAGCCCCACCCGCCGAGAGCCCTCAGGGATGAACTTGCTGTGGGGAGACGACCAGGAGAGGGGTTCTGCCCCTGGTCTGGAGCTGGCAGCAGCACCTGAGCCTCCCTAACCCACCTGAAGTGCCCCAGGTGGTAGAACATGGGCTGCTTGTAGAAAACATCCTTGCTTCCATCCACGATGACTGGGCTGTCCACAAAGTTCTTGACCCAGTTGGGGCCTCCCTCCAGATCCAAGACCAGGTTCCAGTCGGTCCAACCAGACACAAAGTGGTTCATGACCTGGGGGAGCAGGGAAGGGGCTGAGCAGAGCTCCCCCCAACCCTGGGAGGGCAGTGTGGGGGCCGTACCGTCAGGATGCTGTGGCTGTAGCGGTCCCCCCGCTCCCAGCAGCCCAGGGACACGGCGAAGCGGAACATTAAGAAGCCGGTGCAGGCCTCCGTGTAGAGCAGGAAATGGTCAGGGAAGAGCTTGTGGGTGGCTTCCAGGCTGCCGCCAGGCGGGACGATGGCATCCAGGTACCAGTGGACTGCCAGGCCAGCAACGTAACGGGCAGCTGTGGCATTTCCCAGGACCTGGGGAGCAAAGGAGATGCCT
Source organism: Rhabdornis inornatus (assembly GCA_013397075.1). Lineage (NCBI taxonomy): Eukaryota > Metazoa > Chordata > Aves > Passeriformes > Rhabdornithidae > Rhabdornis > Rhabdornis inornatus. The sequence goes on along the minus strand of VWZS01005302.1, from coordinate 16,009 downwards.
CACACCGAGGCTACGCATGCCTGAAGCCTGCAGGGCTGGACACATGGACTCCCCATGCCAGTGTGGTCTCCCAGGGCTACCTCTTGTCCCCTCCTGTGGGCACCACAGCCCACCCTACTTGCAGCCCCCTCCCTGCAGCACTGCATCCCTTCGAGCAGCACCCTAGCATGGGTCTAGTGCCCCAACATGGCTTTGGCACCTCTCTGGGTGCAGTGCTAAGAGGGTAGGGTACAGGTTTGCCCCTCGGTGGGCTCCTTGCCCCCCACCTGGCTCTGCTGCTGCCTGGTCCTCCCTCCACATCCCCCTGGCGTGCTCCAGCCCTGCAGCCACGCCATGGCTGGAGGCAAAGGAGGGGCACACTGCCTGCCTTGAGGCTAGGGCAGGAGCACATTTTACATTCTTTCCTCCTAGTTTAAGGCAATTCCCCCAAACAGCACTTGCAGCAATATATATCTTAAGATATGATATATCTTAATTGGCAAATCGAAACCGTGACAGGGGGGAAACTAAATCAGCCAAAACTGCCCAGAAAAGGTGCTGGTGTCCAGCAGCACTGCCAGTATCCAGGGATCCAGGATGTGGGTGCCACCTCCTGTCCTCACTCCCGCCGGGCACACGCGGAGGCGGATACTCTGGAAGCAGCCGGCTCTGGCTCCCACTCCGGCAGACCCGGTTTGCTCCCACTCTCTAGGGCTGGGAGAGCCTGCTGGCTCAATTTCTCATAGACTCTAGGGCTGGGAGAGCCTTTTGGCTCCATTTCTCATAGACTCTGGGGCTGGGGCACGAGGTGGAGGGGAAGGAAGGGGAGCTGCTCTTCACCACTTTGGCCCAGTGTGGGAGGTGGATGCGCTGGTCATCGAGCATGAGGAGCCGTGTACGGTGGGGGCTGCGGGCCAGCGCGGGGCCCAGGTCCTGGGCAATGAAATCCCGCTGTTGTGCGGCCGTGAAGGCAATGGTGGGGGCCTGGGGGGGCGTGAAGAGCCCCGCCAGTGGCTCATTCTGCGCCGTCACTGCCCAGAAGGTCACGTTGTGTTTGGCGTATTCATCCAGGAACCTGGTGCAGAGAAGGGGGGCAGAATCAGCTGTGGCTCCCCACCTCCACCCCACTCCCCAATCCTCCTGCTGTCCATCCCAGCCTGGCTCCAGAGACAGTACTTGATGAAGTAGTTGGCCCAGGTCTTGTGGTACTTGTCCCCTGCCCTGCCCTTCAGAGCCCCTTTCCCACGGACATCCCCGTTACTCTTCATCCAGGCTGGGGCGGTCCAGGGGCTGGCAAACAGCAACAGCGGTCGCTTGCTCATGGCCAGAGCTCGGCACAGGAGGGGAATCTGTGGGAAGGGGCAGAGGGGAGGGACAGGGTCAGCTCCAGCTGCAACTCCCCTAAACCAGCATGGGAGGAAGGGGAGAACTCAAGGGACCTCAGCAGGGACTGGTAGGCGGCAAGCACCACCCCACAGCACAGCGCCCTGGCTCCTCATCCCGCCAGTGCCTGCTGGGATGCGCTAGGACGTGCCCCAGAGGAGGTGCCAGCTCCCACAGGCTGTCCCCATGCACCCTGCCACGGTGTGCAGGGCTCAGCAGCACCTGCTCCTGGCATCCCAGCACACCCAGGAGCTCCGGCATGAGAGGGGACAAGGTGCTGATGGCAGCAGCTTCAGCCTCCCACCTTCATCTTCACGTCCTCATCCACCAGCCTGAAGTGCTTCAGCTCGTAGTCATCAGGGACATCATCGTAGCTATAGGGGCGCACAGAGAAGTCACTGCAAGCCATGGGGACCCGGATGAGGTTGTACTCAATCCCTGAGGAGCAGGAAAAGCATCAAGGAGCACCTGAGCAGGCATCCAGGTGACGATGTCCCCGCAGCAGGGACAGGCACAGCCACCTCTGGTGACCCCACGATCTGCTCACACTGCCGTGCCCCCACTGCTCACCGCTCTCAGAGAAGTAGGAGCGCAGCAGGTTGTCCTGGGCCGGCTGTGACAGCTTCAGGATGTTCACGGCAGCAGCATCGGAGAGGGATCCGCCGAAGCCCTTCACATGCTGGTATAGCGTGGAGATGTTGAGAGTCAGCAGCAGCCCTGCAGGAAGAGCCCGGCTCAGTCCGTGGTGCCTGCGGGTCCCGCGGTGGCACCGCCGCCCACCCGTGGCGCTTACCTGGGGTGCGCAGACTGCTCTGGAATTTCCCCTCGCTCCTCTCCAGCCTCTTGCCGACTTTGCTGCTCTCGTACTTGACGTAGGAGCCGGGGGCTGGCAGGACCAGGGGGTCCAGCGTGTCACAGTACGTGGCGTTGCAGACGCAGACCAGCGAGCCGTGCCCAAAATCCTTGGGGATGCAGGGTCGCGCACCTGGGAGGCACGGGAGGGTGGGGGTGGCTGCCGGCTCAGGGACGTGTCCCTGTCTGCTCTCCCGCCTGCCCCGGGGCGATGCCATTGTCCCCGTGCTCGGCATCCCGCACTCAGCTCCGCGCTGCCCCTGGGCTCCTGTCCTTGCCCCAGGGTGCCCAAGCCCCGCTGCCACCCCCGCCACGTCCCCGCTCTCACCTGCCACCTGGGGCACTGGCACCAGCAGCAGCAGCAGCCAGCCCAGGATGCCGGCAGCCCACATGGCCCTTGCACGTTCCCCAAGCTCTGGCAGGTCTCAGGCTGCAGCACCTGCGTCGGGACACCCTCAGTAAAGGCAGGGGGATGGAGGGATCAGCCCCATCTCCTCAGCCCCCGTTCCTCCTTCCAATGCCATGGAGCTCCTGCCACATACTCCATTCCCCCCAAACACCCTCATCTCGCAATTAGGTTGGGGAGGGTCCGTCTGTCCCAGCAGTCCGCACCCCACCCGCCTTCACCCCAGCTGCTCCCGACCTGCGCTGCCGCCAGCCCTCCTCCTCCTCAGCAGCTCCAGCCTCCCCACCTCGCCTTTACAGGGAGCTGCTCGGAGACCTCCCTCCGCAGCACACCCTCTCCCACCCCCACAGCTCCTCCTTGCTCTCCTCCCGGCCCGTACCTGCCCTCGGGCGCGGACTGCCGTGCATCTCCTCGCCGTGGGGCTGGGGAGCGCCGGGTCCCCCTCGCCCTCCTCCGCCATGCCAAGGAGGGACAGGGACACGGTTCTGGCAGCTGTACTTGAGTGAAAGGTCCAACCAGCACAGGGAGGTGTCCTAGGGGCAGATCTGAGACCCCACTGCTATCCCTGAAGGAAGAGCTGATTCCTTTATTTTGTCAGGCAGGGTCTGGATGAGCCCCTGGGAGCCCAGCAGAGCTAAGGGCAGGCTCATGTCTGTCTGTCCTGCTGGGGCTGCAACAGCACCCTGGGACATCCACTTATCCCTGCCTGCCACCCCGCTGTCCCCACTGTCCCCCAGGAGCTGCAGGGCCATGCACTCAGCACAGGAGGGTCCAGGACACCCAGCAAGGTCAGTGAACATGGCTGCACAGATCAGGGCAGCAGGGGTGGCCACATGGGAGCTGCGGCTGTTGCCATTCCCTGCACAAGCCTTTGGCACAACTCTCCCCACCTCAGAACGTGCTGGGGAAGGCAGCAGCAGTGGCAGCAAGTGGGCAATACCCCAGCTCCTGGGTAAGCAGGGCTGCACTCTGGCTGTCAACAGCTGGACGCTCAAAGCTGTCCCAACACCACATCAGGAGCAAAGCCCAGCTCTGGGGCTCCAGTAGCACTCCCTGCTCCTCCAAGCGTGACCCTCCAGCCCAGCAAGCCGAGGCTGAACTGGGCCACCTGGGCATACAGACCCTACCTGGTCCCATCACCCAGAATGTTCCCACTCCTATAGACATGTACCCATCACTGCAGGGACATCCTTGGCATCTCCACACATCTCCTGGGGTGGCCCAGGGAATGGAGAGTGGCCAGATCCCAGCCACAGCTCCCATCCACAGCTCTGCTGGCCTGGAGCATCAATCACCAGGTCAGGGCTCCCCTGCACAGGGTTAAACTGCTCCGTTAGCTTTCCCTCCATGGGTGGAGCAGCACCTCATGACTAATATTCTCCATTTCTGGCATATCAGATGCAGCTCTGGGGCAATTCAATTCATCAAAGTTCCTCCTACCCCCAGCACTGCCCTTCTATGGGCCCTGCCACAATTCCACACCTCTGCTGGGAGCTGAGCCATGCGACACCTGGGCCAGCTGCCACTGGGGCTGGGGCAGATGGGGCCAGGCAGCCCCTGGTTACATCTCACGGGACAAACAGGTGCCCCAGAAGGGAGCTCCTGTCCCTGTCCTGCTGTACCGTGGATCTCCCCCCTCCAAGTGTGACTAAGGTGTGACCAGACTGCTACACCCAGGATAATGAGCCCAAATTTTGGGGAGGGATTAATAGCTCCTAGGGCAATCAGCCACCTCCAAGCTCACTTCCAGACATCCAGGATGCCCTCATTGACCTTTTCGCATTCCAAGGTCCAGTTTCCTGCCTCCCATTAGCCACAGCCCCCCAGCTGTCTCAGGTCCCACAACTCCTGGAAGCAAAACACTGCGGAGGCTGCTGGAGCTCATCCTTATCAACACCAGATGATAAGAGTGTCCTGCTGAGCAGGAAAAGTGAGACCCAGGGGCCAGGCAACGCCTGGCATAGAGCTGCTGGCACGGCAGATACCAGGCAGCCCCACCAAGCCCCCAAAGCCACCTCTTGCAGCCAAACAAGGGGGGAGCTCCTGGTGGTGTCAGGGGCCTTGTAGCACCTTTGCAGTGCACAGGTGGGTTCATTCCAGGATGGGGTCAAGGACGTGGAGTCAAAGGAGCCATCAGAGAAGCCAGAGGGTGAATTTTGTCCCTAAGTCAGGACAGTGTGGATGGGGACATAGGGACATGGAGCTGGGCTGAGTCACCTTTCTGGGGATCACCACTCTGTAAACATCGATGCCAAAGAGCCCCAGTGTGGCATCACAGCAACTCCTTCCCAGCAGTGAGACCCCGGTCCAGAGCACATGGGGACAGTCCTCAGGGTGATCTCTGGCTCCAGGCCAGCTGCTGCAGGACCCCAGCAGCCCCCAGTCACTGTGAGCCCCAAACAAGCCAAGGCTTTGCACAAGAATTAATAAGCCGAGCCAAGCCCAGCGACGCCGGAGGATTCGCCCCCGCCACGTTTATCCCAGAGCCAGTCGGTCCTTGAGCACCGAGCCGAGCGCAGGGACAAGGACACGTGGACCTGAGTGATTCAGCATCTGGCCACCAGCTGCTGGCACCAGGGCAGGTAAGCAAGAAACAGGTGGGGGAGCAACCCTGCACCAGGAGTGGGATGCTGGGGGAGCAGGGTGGTGGAGCAGGGTGATGGGACTCGCTGCAGTTGTGATCCTGGAGAAACATTTCCCTCTTGTGGACAAACACAAACAGCCTCGGGGCAGGAGCAGGGTGCTCTCCCCAGGACTCTGGCGGCACCCCCCCCCCGGAGCTGTGGGTTCCCAGGAGCAGTGTCCCTGTGGCTCCCTGGCGTGGCAGTGTCCCAGGGTGACACTGTCGCTCACTGACCGCGCCTGGGCTGTGCTCAGCCCACGCAGCATCGGGGCTGTCAGTCCTGACAGCACCCCCGGGCACATCCCGCCTGCACGGATCAGCCCAGGGGCCCCACCGCCCTCCTCGCCCTGAAATTATGACCTCCCTGCCCTAATCTCCTGCTTTCACACCCTACCAGCTCCCTCCCTCCTTCCTGGGTGCGCCCACATTCAGCACCCACTCCCGGTCCTGCCTCCGCTTGTTCAAGCCACCCCAGATCTATGGTGGGTGCTGAGCCCCTGGTGCACCCCCACCCTTCTCACCACTGTGGGGACCTCTCAGCTCAGTCCCCATGGGGAACAGCAGGCTCCAGGCAGGGCTGCTGCAGCCTGGCCAGCCTCCCTGCTCCAGAAAAGCCCCAGGAGCAGCTGACACTGCCTTGACCTCAGCCAGAGCTGGCTGGGACTGAGACCCCATGCTGTGATGCTCCCGGAGCTGGCCCTGCCTCCAGCCCTGGCCTCAGGGGCGTTGGTCTGGGAGAGACATGACCCACACAGCCCCTGGCCTGACATCTGGCTGCAAGTGGCTACAGATCGGCAGGAAGAGCACAGAAAGCTAAAGTTTGGCCTCCCTGCTCAGCCCTTCCATCACGGGGGGGCTGTCCAAGTGCTTTGTCCCAGCTTCTGATGCAGCACCCAGATCATCTGATTTCAGGGTGGATCCCGAGCCACTTGCAAGGTCCTAAAACTTGTCCCCAAAGGCAGCTGGAGCACACCCGGGCTCTGCCCAGCCCCAGCCAGGCACCGCACGCTTGGAACTGGGAGCAGACTCACACCTGGAGCATCTCTCAGCAGGGTGAACCCCACGGGGAGCTGAGGTCGGCGAAGGGCAGGGGATGGGCAGGGAGAGGGGCTGCCCCACGATGCTCGGGGTGCTCTGTGCCGCTCGCCAGACTCCAGCAGGCTCCATGCCGGGGTGGCACCCAGCCACAGTGCCCAGGAGCAGGGGAGGCACCCAGACGTTTCTCTCCCAGCCGCAGACATCAAGGCAGCATGCGTGTTTAATGTTGGAACAGCAGAACACAGCGTTCACAGCCTGTGGGGTCTCCACCCTGAGGGGCACCGGTGGCCCCCGGCCCTCCTGCACATGCTCAGCATCCCCAGCCCGGCCCGGCCCGGCCCGGCCCGGCCCACTCCGGCTCCTCCCTGGCCCCGGGGGAGCCGCTTCCCCCGCACGTCCCGGCCCGAGCCCGCGGGCAGCTGGGGCTGCACATCTGGCCCAGCTGTGTCCGGCCCCTGGCCAGCCATGGGCGCTCAGCCCCGTCACTGCCGCAGCCACAGGTAGGTCTGGATGGAGTTGGCTGGAGCCACGGCCGAGATGAGGCCGACGGTGTCTGCCAGCCCGAAAGTGATGTCCTGTGGGGACCTGGGGGGCAAGAGCAGGGCAGTCAGACCTGCAGCACCTGCACTGGGCCCGGTGGGATGGGGATGGCCGGGCTGCAGCACCCACCGGTTCAGAACCACCACGACCACAGCCCCGTCGGGGCGCACAAAAGCCGTGTACTCCAGCGCTGTCTTCTTGGACTCTCTGGAGGCGACGAGCCCCACACGCTGGGAGCCCTCGGGGATGAATTTACTGAACAGACAAACGAGAAGCAACCTCAGGGTGGGAGTCACATCCCAGGAGAGCTCCTCTCAAGCCAAATTTGCCTTGCTCCTCTCAGGACAAGCTGCTGCTGGAGCCCAGGCAGCTTGGCACATGTTGTAGGCTCCAACCCACCTGAAGTGCCCCATGTGGTAGAACATGGGCTGTTTGTAGAAGATGCCTTCACTGCTGTCCACGATGATCGGGCTATCCACATAGTTCTTGACCCAGTTGGGGCCCCCCTCCAGATCCAAGGCCAGATTCCAGTCAGTCCAGCCAGCCACAAAGTGGTTCAGATTCTGCAACAGGACAGCTCCGATGCCTGCCCAACACTAGCAACCCTCCCCAGGGCCCAGCGCACAGGGAAACACAGGGGCCTCACCATCAGGATGCTGTGGCTGTACTGGTTCCCCCTCTCCCAGCAGCCCAGGATCACATCCCTCTCCCAGAAATGGGCCCCAATGCATGCCTCCGTGGCCAGAATAAAGTAGTCAGGGAAGAGCTCATGAGTGGGCAACACTGTGTCCTGTATGGGCCCAATGAAGTCCAGGTACCAGTGGATGCCGATGCCATGGACATAGCGAGCTGCCTCCTCATCCTCCAGGACCTGACAAGGAGAAGAGTCAGTCCCATGGGGCAGAGCCAGAGGCCTAGCCCTCCACAGGATGGAGCACCCAAGCCTCCCACAGTGACAGGGACTGGCACCATGATGGCACATCCCCCCCAGCACACTCACCACTCTGGCCCAGTGCGGGAGGTGGAGCCGGTTGTCGTCCAGGATGATGAGCTGGACGTGGCGGTGGGAGCTGTTGGCCAGTGCTGGGCCCAGGTCCCGAGCAATGAAGTCCCTCTGCTGCTCAGCTGTGAAGCCCAGGCACTGGAAGGGGTAGTTGTTGATCAGCCCGGCCGTGGGCTCGTTTTCTGCTGTCACTGCCCAGAATGTCACATTGTGCTTGGCGTATTCATCCAGGAACCTGGTGTGGGGGAAAGGGGTGAGCCGTGAGGAGCCCCCAATGCCACCACTGAGAGTCCCCCAGGTATTGCCCTGGCCCCACAGCCCCTCCTCACCGTACAAAGTAGTTGGCCCAGGTCTTGTGGTACTTGTCCCCTGCCTGCCCCTTCAGTGTTCCCTTCCCCACATAGGACTCGCTGGTTTTCAGCCAGGTGGGGGAGGTCCAGGGGCTGGCATACAGTGACAGCAGGCGCCTGCTCATGGCCGAGGCTCGGTGAAGGAGAGGGATCTGCAGGAGGAGGTGGAGGGGCCGACTCAGCTCAGCCCCTGTGACCTTCCACCCCACCCTGCTCTCTCCCACCGCTCGCCTTCAGCTTCGTGTCCTCGTCTCGCAGGCTGAAGTGGGTGAGCTCGTAGTCATAGGGGACGTCATCGTAGGTGTAGGCATGGAGGGAGAAGTCACAGCTGGCCATGGGGAGCCGGATGAGGTTGTACTCCAGCCCTGCCAGGCACAGTGGGACACGAGGTGTACATGCCAGCACCCATAGTCCCTGTCACCATCCCACCTGTCTCCCCAACATCCTACCTTCCTCAGAGAAGTAGGAGCGCAGCAGGTGATCCTGTGCTCTCTCTGGCAGGGATAAGATGTTGATGGCGGCCGCATCGGTGATGGAACCACCAAAACCCTTCACCCTCTGGAACCGCTGTGTCACATCCAGGGTGAGGACAACATCTGCAGGGAGGGGAGCCCAGCGTGACGGTGGGTTGCAGCAGGGTCCACCCCATCCCTGCCACCCGTGGCAGTACCTGGGGCACAGAGTCTGCGCTGGAATCTCCCCTCGCTCCTCTCCAGCCGCTTGCCAGCTTTGCTGCTCTCATACTTGACATAGGAGCCGACGGCCGGCAGGACCAGGGGGTCCAGCGTGTCACAGTACGTGGTGTTGCAGACACAGACCATGGCATCACGGCCGAAATACTTGGGGCTGCAGGGCCGGGCGCCTGGGGGGGGCACGGCAGGGTGGTGGGGGCACCCTCAGGGACGTGTCCCTGCCAGCTCTCCCGCCTGCCCCGGGGGTGACGCCACTGCCCCCCATGCTCCACACCCCGGCACTCCCGAGCACCAAGCTCCACTCTGCCTCTGGATCCCTCAGACAACTCCCGGGCATCCCCGACCACGGATTTCTAAGGAATTCCCTCCCCTCTCATTCCGGTCCATTGGACGGACCCCGTCCCCTGCACCCCCCGCGTCCCCCAGGGCCCCCCTCGCTCACCTGCGGCCCGGTGCACGGCCAGCAGCACCAGCAGCCAGCACAGGGCACCGACGGCGCCCATGGCCCCACCGCTCCCGGTGTGCTCGGATCCGGCCCAGCAGCACCGGGTCCGCCTCCAGCCTTGCCTTTAAGGGCGCCCGAGCAGCCCCGTCCCGCCCACACCCGGTACAGGAGCGGCACCGAATCTGGGCGGCCCTGGCCCGGGCCCTTTCCCCGCGCCGGTTCCGGGACCGCGAACCGGGGCAACCGCCTGGGCGCGGGGTCGCTTTCCCCCCGCTCCCCCCTGAGAGGCGGTGGCGGTGGCGGTCCCGGTCCCCGTCCCCGCTCCCTCCCGACGGCACCGGCCGCCCCCTCCTGCGGAGCCGCCGCCGGGAAACCGGGACCCGGCACCCCGTGACCGATCAGCTGACCGCCCGCCCCGCCCCGCTCCGCCCCGCTCGCCCCGTGACACCGGCCCCGTGGGCGGTGGCGACCACCTTTATTCTGTCTCTAGCGAGGGGCAGTGGCCGCGGGACCGGCCCCGCAGCGCGGCCCGGGCGCAGCCGGGCGGGGAGGAACAGGCACGGCCAGCGCGGGCACCGGCACCGGACCGGACGGGCTGAAGAGGAGACAGGCATGGCAGTTCCGGGGTACGGGCACGCTGGCACAGGATGCCAGGGACCAGGCCAGCACGAGGGACAGATTAGAGGGCAGGCAAGGTCGTCCTGGAGTACAGGCAGGGCTGGCACAGAGGACCGAGGATCAAGCCAGCATAGCCAGCCAAAAGAACAAGGCAAAAGACAGGCACGGCCAGTGGAGGGGACAGGATAGGACAGGGGACAGGCATGGCTGGCACAAGGGACCGAGGATCAAGCCAGCATAGCCAGCCAAAGGGACAGGGCAAAGGGCGGCATGGCCAGGGCAGGGGACAGGCATGGCTGCCCCAGGGCACAGGCACAGCTGGCACAAGGGACAGACACGGCCATGCCAGGGTAGAGGCACAGCTGGCACAGGGGACAGGGTATGGCCAGTGTGTGGATCAGGCACAGCCAGAACATGGGACAGGGCAGGGGACAGGCATGGCCATCCCAGGGAATAGGCACAGCTGGCACAAGGGACAGGGTAAGGGACAAGCATGTCCAGAAAAAGGAATAGGGCAAGGAACAGGCATAACATCCCAGACAGGCAGGGGACAGGCACAGCCGTCCCGGCCCCCCAGCAGACACACCAGGGGACCAGCCCCTCACCCCAGCCCCGCTCGGGGAAGGGGCCCAGCCAAGCCCCTGGGGCAGCAGCGCAGGGCCCAGCCCCACCAGGGCAGCAGCAAATGTCCGAGCAATGTCCAGGGCTGAGCCCAGAGCGGGATTCCCTCTCCACAGCCGAGGGTCTCTGCAGGGCTGTGCCCTCAGAGCGCGCTCTCCTTGCAGGCCCCGCTGAGGCTCCGGGGGCGGCTGCGCTCCAGCCGGCGCGTGGACAGGAGCCGGCGCAGCGACGAGGTGGAGCTCAGGTCCCCACAGCTCTGCAGGTGGATTCCTTCGTGGGGCCGCTCTGCACCTGGCCAGGCACTCCAGGGAACCTGCAACCAACCCATGGGGACAGGCTGCAGCCACAGGGATGGCAGCATTACCCATGGCACCCTCCTGCACTCACCCCCTTGTGCTCAACCCTCCATGCTCCAGTGCAGCCAGGTGGCACAAGGGGCAGGAGGACAGAGGTGACAGGGATGGCAGAGGCGTGCATCACGCGCCCACACTGGCATTTGGGACAGGTTCCTTCCCGTCAAGGCCTCCTAGGCTGCGCAAGGACTCTGGTGTCCCATAAAGCTGAGTTGCTGGGATGTCCCAGCAGCTGCCTTCAGGGGCAAAGCCAAAGCCCTTGCAACAGGCATGATTTTCCCACCTGTGGCTCCAGTGGGGATCAAGGAAAAGGAGCTGCCCCCCAGGAAGGGCTGGGCAAGGACAGTGCAGCAGGAAGAACGCTCTGCCTGCAGCCAGGGTGCCAACACAATGGGGGTGTGGCAGGAGAATGGAAAACATGTAAGGGCTAAGGTGGGGGTGCTGATGGGGATAGAAGGGAGGGAGAACGTGGATGGGAGTTCTCTGGGAAAGAGGAGTTGCCCATCATCTGTGGCTTCCAGAACCCACCTGTTTATGCCCATGGAAGCTGTGCCCAGACACGTCTATGCCTGCTGCCAGGCTGCGCTTGGGTCTCTGCAGGAACCTGGCCACCAGCCCACGAGTGCCCCGGTAGCCCTTGAGGTCCCCCAGGGAGCGGGTGGTTGTCTTTGACAGCTGCTGTGACACCTTCTTGCAGGGTGGCAGCTTGTTCTTCCCCACCGAGGCAGCCCGCAGCAGCAGCGGGGAGTCACAGTGGGAACGGTGGAGCAGGCAGGCCTCAGAGCACAGCCCTGTGGAGTGAGCACTGTCAGACACAGGACACTGCTGTGACAGTCCTGTCCTCATCATCAGACATCGGACACTGCTCTGACAGACACAGGACACTGCTCTGATGGATCCATCCCCACCATCAGACTTGGGACACTGCTCCAGCAGACCCAGGACACTGCTCTGACAGACACAGGACACTGCTCTGATGGATCCATCCCCACCATCAGACTTGGGACACTGCTCCAGCAGACCCAGGACACTGCTCTGACAGACACAGGACACTGTTCTGATGGAGCTGTCCGCACTGTCAGACCCTAGGATGCTGCTCCCAGCAGACCTATCCTCGCAGGCCTGGGGTTCTGCTGTCTCCCATCCCCTGTCAGCAGGAACGGTCCCACCGTTGGTCCCCATTGTCCCAGCCCCAGCCCAGGGTGAGCTCAATCCCCAGAGGGCTACAGACACCCCCCATGCCCCCCTTTCTATCCCAGTTCATCCCAGTGCCCTGACCTGTATCAGTGGAGGAGTCGGACACGGTGTCCTCCAGTGCTTTGGTATAAAGTACTTCCCTGAAATCTGCTGGGAGCAGAGAGAGCCCTCAGGGCTCGCCAGCTGTGCAGCCCCCAGGCAGCACATCCCTCCAGCACCCCTGCTCCCAGGCCAGCAGACCTCCCCTGCTCCCCCTATTCCTTCCCAGACTGGCTCTAGTCCCATCTGGTCACAGAAAAACACGGCCAAACCCTGCGGCACATCCCGGCTGCACCGCACAGACGCTGCCACGCGCCCATCCCGTCCCAGCGGTCGTTGTCACCTACCAGAGTGGCCGGCCATCGGGACGCCGGGGTCACTGTGTGACCTCAGGAGCGGGCGCGGGGCCGGGGCCGGGGACGAGGGGCAGGAGGTCTCGCTGTTGCGCCGGGGGTGGCCGGGGCGGCCGGCTGCAGTGTCCGTGGGGCGGCCAGCGCCGCGCCCCTGCAGCGAGGAGCCCTTGTCCTTGAGCCGCACCTCGGGGAAGCAGGGCCCCGCGCAGCGCGCCAGCCCCGCCAGCCGGTTGCAGCTGTGGGTCACGGCTCCCCCCACCAAGATGCCGTCGTGGCCGGGCTCCGCGGTGGAGCACGAGTAGGATCGCTCGCCCCGCACACGGGGCTGGGGCGTCTCCTCGAAGGGGCCCTGCAAGCCCAGCGTGGGGCTGCGAGCATGGTGGCTGCACTGCACGCAGTCCACGCTCAGGCAGTAATCGGCGCGGCTGCGCTGGATGGAGCGGAACAGGACGTAGTCGACGGAGCGCATGGAGCCCTGCAGCTCCAGCAGGCACGAGTCCTCCGAGGGGCTGCTGTCCCCGGGGATGTCCATGATCTCGGACATGATCAGGGACCCGCTGTCCATGGATACTGCAAGGAGGGAACGGGCACTGCTGAAGAGCTGTCGGGAGGAGCCGAACCTGCTCCGGCCCCACTCCCATCCCCATTGCCCAGGGGGAATGCTCACCTTCTCCACTGAGCACAATGGAGGGGACGCGGTCGCAGGTGCAAGCGTGGGAGCCCTCTGTGAGCTGCGAGTCGAACAGGGTGGCCTGTGGGACAGCACGCTCAGGGCTCAGCTGAGCAGGAGCCCACCCTGGCCTCGCCTCCCACGGCCACATGGCCCCCACCTGGCTGTCTCCCCGCAGCCCCATCACAGCCTCGTATGATGGGGGGAAGTCGGTTGGGTAGAGGGGCACAGGGCTGTCCATGGAGCCATTGTAGGTGATGCTGCGGAGGCAAGAGCAGAAAAGCCACAGTGGGTGGGACAAGCCCAGCCTGGGGGCACACAGGCCCCCTGCCCTACCAGCCTTGCTGGTACCTCTGCGCATCCGTCTCAGAGCTGCAGGTGTACTCAGGTGGGTAGTAGGGGGGTGGTGGCACTGGGGGCACAAACTCCTCGAAGTCCATCATGCTCTGTAGAAAGGTGTCAGGTGGGGACGTGCATTCCAATGTCACAGAGCTTGAGCGCTGTGGGACCAGCTGCAGGGAGAGGGGAGAAGGGAAAGCTGAGACCTCCTGCCCAGAGATCCAGCAAGGGATATGCATCCTGGGCTTTAATCTGCACCTGGCTGGGGCCAGGTCCTGCCCTGGCACCCCAGGGACCAGCCCAGCCTGAGAGTGCTGCTCCCAGCCCTGTCTGCTCCTGGGCCAGAGCTAGGACTCACCACATGGACAATGTCAAGGGAGAAGATCTGGATGCAGCACACAACAGCAGAGACCGTGCAGATGATGGTGGAGAAGATGGTCAAGCCGCAGACACTGAAGAGGAGATCCTGGGGAGCAGTGGGGTGAGCTGCAGAGCTCGCAGAGCATGGCCGGGTGTGCGGCCGCTTCCCAGTGAGCCCTTGTATCCCCCTGGTCCTCCACCTTGAGTGCCACACGGATGCTCCGGCAGTTGGGGTTGGGGAACATGGTCAGCATCTCGCTCTGCTGGCTGCAGGAGGCAGGTGGGGGCTCTGAGCGGGCCTGGCAGCAGACACACGTGTCCCTCTCCTGGGGACAAGAAACACTGTGAGGAAGCTCTGGATGCCATGCTATCCCTTGAGAGCCACCAGCACATCCCACCATCAGACCCCAGCTCCGCAGCTCCCCACGTTCCCAGAGCCCCTGAGCCAGGGACAAGCCGTGCACAGGGGCCCAGGGGGTGCTGGGGCTGCCCCCGCTCAGCCTCACCCTCTCGCAGGCCTCCAGGGTCTTCACCAGCTGCGCGTTCTGGCACGACAGGATGGAGCCGGCGAGGCTCAGCATGACGCCCAGCACCGACAGCAGGGTGAAGAAAGCGATCTGCAGCGGGAGGAGAGGGGCTGCCGGCTGCGCAGGGCTGCGGAGCAGGGAGCCAGCGCACTCGGGGGCGCGAGGGCTTGCTCGGTCTCCCCATCCTGGACTCCCCCGCCTGCAGAAGGGTGTCCCCCCCAACACCTACCACCAGGGTGAGCGGCCGCTTCCAGGAAATGATGCCGACGAGCCCGGACAGTGCGAGCTGCAGATGCACAAGCCGGGGGGTGAGCACAGGGACAAGGCTCTGTTAGGCAGTGGTGCCCTGAGCAGCCCATGCCCACGGGCAGAGCCCCCCAATCCCTGCAGGCCTGGAGCCAGCCCAGGAGCAGCGGGGCTGTAGGAGCAGCCCTGGCACCACAAGATGGGAGAAATTGCTGATTCAGGGCGTGGGGACTGCGGGCTGCTCTGGCTGGGCAGCAAACCCAGGCCAGGATCCGCGCTGCAGGGTCACCACGGAGGACCCCAGGTGCTGCCCTCACCCCAATACGCAGCAGACAGAGCAGAGCCCCCATCACCACCCGGTCCATGCTCTGTCGTCACTCTAGTGCCACCACACCTCTCCCTGCCCGTGGCTGCATACCCCAGACACTCCCCCGCACCGCTCGGGGGTCCCCATCTCTCACAGAATCACCCTGGGGGAGCCCTTGGGATTTTCCCACAATGCACCGCGGCAGCCACGGGCAGAGGATGGCGGAGCAGCGGGGCTGCCCTCCCCTGGGACCGGCGGCAAGCTCGGCCCCCGGGGAGCAGCGCGGACCCCTCCCCGCGCCACCCCGGCCCCACACTCACCGAGAAGCCGGCCCAGGACGGGCAGGAGTGACGGATTTTGGTGGAGGGAGTGATGGTAGCCGCCACCAGGCTGAAGGTGACGATGAGGACGCCCAGGATGGCTTGCACGAGACCCAGGACCAGCAGGACCTGCAGCCAGGTGCGCTGGAGGCGAAGGTGGGTGAGGCTGCGGGAGCTGCGGCCGGTCAGCGAGCGACTGGAGTAGGTGGGGGAGGGCATGGCCGCGGCGGGCGGCGGCTCAGGGCCGGCCCCGGAGCCCCGGGGCAGCCGGCGGCACCGCGCCAGGACCGCGGGGAGCAGGAGCAGCCGCTCTGCGGGAACGGGCCGGGCTCCACCTTTCGGCCTGCCTGGAGGATGCTGACGGTGGCTCTTCACTGCCCCGGGCGGGGGGGCTCGGGCAGCGCCCACGGCCACGCGGAGCCAGGGCCGTCAGAAGCTCCGCGGAGAACAGAACCGGCCTCGCCGGTCCCTGCGCACCCAGGCCGGGGCTGGCCTACAGTCGCCGGCCGGAGACGGAGCGCGGTCCCGNGCGCCGGCCCCCCGCCGGGAGATCATCCCGCCCCGCGGGGTCCGAGAGCCGCCGCCCGGGACGCGGCCCCCGGGGCAGCGCCAGCAGGCGGGAGCCGCGCTCCGGACCGGAGCATCCTCCGCGGGCGGCGGGCGCAGGGCCGGGTCCCGCTGCCCGGCCGGTACCGGTATGGACGGGCGGCTACCGGCGGTCTGTCCGCCCCGCGCCCCACAGCCCCGG
>VWZS01005301.1:2908319-2922927 GCA_013397075.1 Rhabdornis inornatus | reverse complement strand
TCTGTAGAAACTAACAGAAAAAGAAGCTGCAAACTCATCAGTGTACGTTAAACAGCAGAACAGTATAGATATTATCCTTATAGATATATTATATATATATATGCAGCTGCGCAATACTGAATATAGTTTCATCAAGATACTCTGTAGAAACTAACAGAAAAAGTTGGTTCCCAGTTGAAAGTTTTCATTGTTCAAGGAGCTGTTTGTATGACAAATATTTTTCCACTGTTAATGTCTGTATTATTGTTGAAAATATGTTTCCCAACATTGCTGTGCAGCCAGTGGGGAGAGGTTGCATAATATTTCTAGGTTAACTAAGAGATTCCCTAATATCAGCATTTCCTTTATTAATTTTATCAGTTTTGGTATTTCCTCAGTTTTGGTATTTCCTCAATTTTAGATGGTGCCTTGGAGACAACGCTTATTGTCTGTTCCAAAGGCCAGGTCTGAAATTAAAACTTCTTTAAATTTTAACCCATACACACTTCAAATTTCCACTTATTTAAATATATAAGAGCCTGTGTCATTGGGATATCCAAAGGAGAAAAGACATTTTTTATATAAATGCATCCTTCTTACATTCATTGGGAAATATCTATATTCCCAACAGAATCAGTGGGAAATAGGAGAAATAGACAAGATAGAAAACTTTAAATATAAGTTTTCTACTAGACTGAACCTGCACTTAAAACACTAAAGAGAAGCTCTTATTTTCTGTTCCAAAGGTCAGGTCTGAAATTAAAACTTCTTTAAATTTTNGAGAGGTTGCATAATATTTCTAGGTTAACTAAGAGATTCCCTAATATCAGCATTTCCTTTATTAATTTTATCAGTTTTGGTATTTCCTCAGTTTTGGTATTTCCTCAATTTTAGATGGTGCCTTGGAGACAACGCTTATTGTCTGTTCCAAAGGCCAGGTCTGAAATTAAAACTTCTTTAAATTTTAACCCATACACACTTCAAATTTCCACTTATTTAAATATATAAGAGCCTGTGTCATTGGGATATCCAAAGGAGAAAAGACATTTTTTATATAAATGCATCCTTCTTACATTCATTGGGAAATATCTATATTCCCAACAGAATCAGTGGGAAATAGGAGAAATAGACAAGATAGAAAACTTTAAATATAAGTTTTCTACTAGACTGAACCTGCACTTAAAACACTAAAGAGAAGCTCTTATTTTCTGTTCCAAAGGTCAGGTCTGAAATTAAAACTTCTTTAAATTTTAACCCATACACACTTCAAATTTCCACTTCTTTAAATATATAAGAACCTGTGTCATTGGGATGTCCAAAAGGCACATTTTATATAAATGCGTCCTTCTTATGTTCATTGGGAAATATTTATATTCCCCCATGTCCAGGGAGCAATAGGAGAAATAGAAAAGTTTTCTACTCAACTGAACCTGCCCTTAAAACACTAAAGAGAAGCTCTTATTGTCTATTTCAAAAGTCAGGTCTGAAATTAAAACTTCTTTAAATTTTAACGGATACACACTTCAAATTTCCATTTATTTAAATCTATAAGAATCTGTGTCATTGGGATGTCCAAAAGGCACATTTTATATAAATGCGTCCTTCTTATGTTCATTGGGAAATATTTATATTCCCCCATGTCCAGGGAGCAATAGGAGAAATAGACAAGATAGAAAACTTTAAATACAAGTTTTCTGCTAGACTGAACCTGCCCTTCAAACAGCAAAGAGAAGCTGGTGGCAGCCCTCCTCACCTTGAAGCCTGTTGGGCACCAGTCAACAAACTGGACGGTTCTCTTGGTCTTGATGGCCGCGATGGCCACGTTGACGTCCTTGGGGACAACGTCACCCCGGTAGAGCATGCAGCAGGCCATGTACTTGCCGTGCCTGGGGTCACACTTGACCATCTGGTTGTTGGGCTCGAAGCAGGCGTTGGTGATCTCAGCCACGGAGAGCTGCTCGTGGTGGGCTCTGTCGGAGGAGATGATGGGCGCGTAGGTGACCAGCGGGAAGTGGATGCGCGGGTAGGGCACCAGGTTGGTCTGGAACTCGGTCAGGTCCACGTTGAGGGCTCCGTCGAAGCGCAGCGAGGCCGTGATGGAGGACACGATCTGGCTGATGAGGCGGTTCAGGTTGGTGTAGGTGGGCCGCTCGATGGCCAGGTTGCGGCGGCAGATGTCGTAGATGGCCTCGTTGTCCACCATGAAGGCACAGTCCGAGTGCTCCAGCGTGGTGTGCGTGGTCAGGATGGAGTTGTAGGGCTCCACCACGGCCGTGGAGACCTGAGGGGCTGGGTAGATTGCAAACTCCAGTTTGGACTTCTTTCCATAATCCACAGAGAGGCGTTCCATCAGCAGGGAGGTAAATCCAGAGCCGGTGCCACCACCAAAGCTGTGGAAGATCAGGAATCCTTGCAGCCCAGAACAGGCATCGGTCTAGAAAGCAGAAGAAAAAGTGAAACAGCAGCAGCTGAAAAAGGTGGAAAAGACTGCTATGTGAGCTTATCCTGAGCTGAAGGAGTGAGCAGTATGCAGCATTGATTTCATGTCAAGTTTTCCTGGGAAAGGCCTGGTGATAATTCCAACCTTGGCTTCCCTCACTGTCTCAGCTTATGACATAGGGATCTGTCCAGGCCTCTCTCTCTCTCTGAACCTCACACTGCACTGTTATTGTAGCTGAAACCAGCAATGTACAACTGCATGATCCACCCTTCAGTATCAGTATTGGTGCTGTAGGGCTGTGCTGATAGTTAAAAATTACATATTCAGAACCACTTTATAAAAATGCCTGGAGGCATGCAGCTGGGAAGTGAACTACTGGGCTTCTCTTTTCTGTACCATGTCCAAGATATCGTCTGTACAACTTGCAACCTCTTTTCTGAAACTTTGGCACCATTTGCAATTAACCAGCTGTTAGTTCTGCCCTTCTTTCTTCTGCAGAGTCCAAAGTGCTGTGTTTCAAAACTGCTGGGACTTACCAGCTTACGGACACGATCCAGCACCATGTCAATGCTTTCCTTGCCAATGGTGTAGTGGCCACGGGCATAGTTATTGGCTGCATCTTCCTTCCCAGTGATCAGCTGTTCTGGATGGAAAAGTTCCCGGAAGGTGCCAGCCCGTACTTCATCTGAAGGAGAAAGAGAAATTGTACAAATATGCTCCAGTGCCAACAAATTCTGGTGGTTGTTGTTGGTATCAGTGCATGCTCTCAGTCATGGGAGCTCATGATGCCAAAAGACAGATGCTGATGGAGAAGGGAAATGTCTCCAGAGCATTTTTTCAGTGTTGCATTTGATTGATTTGTGGTGCATCTTCAATCCAGCTGCTTATCTTCTCATGAACTTGTCAGTGACAAGTACAGCCTGCATCCACAGGTCCTCAGGAAAAAAAAAAAGTGTGAACAAATTCAGGTGTCCCAATTTTTAGACATTCTTCTATTATTGAAGGGAAGCGGTCTGGCTCCAACTTTTAATCCAAACTGAAGAAAAGCAGAATTTGAATGGCAAAAATGTCATGATAAACAAACCCAAAAGTTAAATATTAATGAAAAGAGAAGTTGTACACCACGTGTATCAGCTATTAAACTGCTGGGGATCCTTCTGTTTGTGATGCCTGTGATAGAATCTGGTGTCCTGTGTCACAAGAAAATTAATTTTATGCTACCTAGTGGTGGCCCAAGGTACAAAGGGCTGCTTTGTGCCAGTGAAGACTGGTGGCACACCACGGTGATATGAGGAAAAGCAATCTCATCTCCATTTTGCAGGTTTATTTCTGTACTGACCTACCACAGTTGGTTCCAAGTCCACCATGACAGCCCGTGGCACGTGCTTCCCAGTGGCTGTTTCGTTGAAAAATGTGGTGAAAGAGTCATCAGAGCTGAGTTTATCTGGCAGGTCCTTGAAGGTGCCATCAGGCTGGATGCCATGCTCCAGGCAGAAGAGCTCCCAGCAAGCATTTCCTATCTGCACTCCAGCCTGGCCAACGTGAACAGAGATGCACTCACGCTGAGGGGAGAGAGAAACAGAGGGTCAGAAAAAGCAGGGTACCTCAGCTCTCCTTTTTCCTGCTGCTTACACTTTCCCAGTGTATTGCTTTGCCAAAAAGTCGGGGAGTTGTCACTGCCAGCTGTTCATTTGGTTGTTCAGCCCCCCCACCACAATGAGACTGCACATGCCAGACACTGAGACAGTTCTTTAAAAAATTGAGATCTCTGTGCTCTACTATAAAACAGTCTGGAAAAAATTTCAATTGCACAAACCCCGCCTTTCTCCCTGGATTGGCCCTGCTGAGGAGCACATCCCAGTCTGGTTTATTTTTACTCCTGGCTGGAACCTGACACAGCCATGTGGCATCCTTCACCCTTACATAACCCAAGGCAGGTGACGTCTTTTGATCCTTCTACCCTCTGACAGCAGGCTAGCATGGTGTAGTGGTTTAGATTTGTTAATTTTAATATACTTATTTTTTGTTGTGAGATAGGATTAGGAGTAAAAGTAAGGTAGGTTTAAACTTAAAGGGTGTAAAGAAAACTTCTATTAACAACATAGAGGAATAATAAATGTAGAATAAAACTTTTAGACCACCCCTCCTTTCCTCCTCTAGATTTACCCTCCTCTAAGTACAAATTAATACAAAATCAGCACAGGTGGAAACTTGGAAGAGCTGCTTTCACCTAAGGAAATTATTTCAGATTTTCTTGGTTGAAACAAATGTTCCTTCCAGCTCCTGAGCAGACATTAATTTTACATTTACGGGGCCATTGCAGTACAGTGTATTTGCATGATTTCCAGCGTTGTTTCTGTGCCAGCCAGGAAGAGAAAACTGTGCAACACCAGGCTAAAGTAGGCAGGTGTCAATTGCTCCAAAATCCTGTACACTTAAAAGTACAGGAGCAAGAAATGATGCTGGATTTCATAAGCTCACAAACAGAATTATAAAGCAAATACTTCTGGGTCAGTCCCAACAATTGCAGCACTGTGTGTAGTGGAAGGCTTTTTTTTTAATGAGAGAGTGGTTTCATGCATGTGGATTTTTTCAGATTTGGTTTCTTCTTTGGAGCAATTAATGCTGCCTGAGTTCTGTTTTTTGTGATCCCTGTCTATACTAGGGAGTAAAAAAAAAGTCAGGTCATAGTAACTGTGATCTCCTGTGCTGATTGATAATTCAAAAAAACTGGCACAGTTTTGGCTTAGACCAGTTCATATTTTTCCAGACAACGCTTGGGCACCATGCAGAAAACAACCAAGAATGGTTTCAGTGAGCAGCTCACTGACCACTGCCAGGCTTTGGAGAGGGAAGGAGAATTGAGATGCCCAGATATGAAGGAGGCCTGGCTTTAAGGGCAGAGGACAATCCTCACTCATTCTTGTTTTGTAATATTGCATTTAGAGATAACCAATGGCGCTATCAGATTTGACCAGTTAATTATTTTTTTAATTAAATTTTGTAACTGCTTACCTGGCAAAATCATTCTGTGACCTGAGAATTAAATGTATCCTCCCCAAAAACTAAATTTTCAGTCATAATGTGTGACCAGCAACATCTCTGGGGCAGTGATGACTTTTGAAATTCTAGTTGCTTCTGAAAAAAAATCTTCAGTTAAGTTTCTTAAACACAAATATATGTCTATTTGTGAAGAAAACACTGCTCCAGAGATATGAACATGAAAGCTCAATTTAAATCTTTCATTCAATGAAATAAATTATTTCTATTCAATACTAATTTCTAAGCTGCTGACTCTGCAAATGCATGTGCTTTCAAGTGTGCTTGCACAACCCAGTTTTTTCTCAACTGAATTGTGCAAAAGTCTCTGAGTTATTAGAGTGACAATGGGACTTCATAAGTCAGTGTGTTGCAATCTGGAGGATAACTCAGGAGACACCAAAGGCATATTTGGGCTTAGAGAATTCAATTAATGCTGACTTTCCTCAGGGCAGGCTCCTGCCTTTTCTTTCAAATCCCAGGGTGAATCTGTGAGGCTGGCAGCAAGAAAAAGAAGGAAAAAGAAGGAAAGGGAAAATATTTCTTTTCTTTTCAAACACAGCAATGAGGCCAGCTGGCTTTTTAAAAGAGTATCTTTTAAAGCAAAACTACAGTTACAAGTCAAGCAATATTTTAAACCTAAAGAGCTGCTTTGCTCACTTCTTCAGGTCTGTAGAGGAATTGGTCTGTTTTTTCACAGGAAGAACAAGTGAATGCTGCCTTTAGAAGTTAATATTGTAAAACTTCATATAGGGCTGTAGTTGAAGACTTTCCAGACTGAGTTTTCAGCTGCTCTAGTTTGAAATCCTGCTTTTTGAGCCATTTCATCTTCTCCTACCCCAGCAGTAATTTGGAAATATTCTGCCAAAGAGAGAAGACAATGAAAAAAAGGTTTCTGATTTTGCATAGTAAACAGCATTAAAATAGATGCCAGACTTTTAGCAGGGAAGGGAGTGGGCCTTCTTCAGTGCCACAGTCAGAGTAAACTGATCTTTAAGTGATATTTTAATTTGGAGTCTATTCCAAACTCATGTTTCACATCCCACCACCAATGTACCACAACTAGTCTAACAAAAAAACAGTAGAAAGGACCAGATCCTTTATGAAACTAAACCTGGGACAGCTTTGACTCTTAAAAAAACAAACTAATACCTGGCTCCAGAATTTACTGGAAAAGGCAGACTTTAGTTTTCCAGCTGTTCCACAAACACTCACTTCCCTAGGTCTGGGAATCCTGTGGAAGTATTCTGCCTGCAAGATGAGCTGGCAGAAAGTTCTTCCTCTACACCAAAATTAGACTCAGTGCTAGAGATATACAAGGTGAAATGGATTTTTTCACATTCTAAGAGGTTTTGAGAGATTTCTACAAATTTATAACAAATCCCCAACACTTATAGACAAAGGGCAATTTGTCACTTACTTAAATGCAGACATATATGAAAGGATTCTTGGACTCCAGAAACACACATGCATATCCATGTATAGCTATGGACAATATAGCCATTGGTGCTAAATTAATTTAAAACAGACACAAAGTAAATAACTTTTTTTGGTTTCGTTCTAAAAATCTTGTATGAAAATGAGCTGGTGTTGATAAAATGTGGTCACAACAGAAAGTACCAACCAGCTAAGACTCCACATCTAATTTATCTTATGATTCCACTTATTAGGGACTCTCTGAAGAAACCTTAATGCCATAATGCTTCAGTGAGATTTTCTGCACTGCTTTCCCATCTTCTTACGTGGTAAGTGGTGTGTGAGATCAGGGTTCTGTGGAAAAACCCACTGATAACAGCAGCAGACCCCACTGCCTCCCCTCAGCCATGGCCCTCCCAGTCCCCCTTACCATGGTGCTCCCACATCCCCCTTACCATGGTGTCTCCAGAGGTGTTTCCCTCCTTTGGGATCCCTGCTCTGTGCTGGAGCTGGCTCTGGGCTGCAGGGCAGGAGGCACCCTGTGGCACCTGCTGCTGCGCTTCAGTGTCACAGTGCTGGGGGAAGAGGTCACCCTGCTGCTCCAACACCCTCCTGTGCAAATCCAGCCACTCACAGACACCCCAGGCTTCAAACTCAGTGCAGCCAGGCTTGGCATGCTTTAATTTGGAATGTGGCACATCACCTGCAGCACACACACCATTAGTGCAGCCACCTCCACCACTTTGCTCCTTCTGCAAGAGTTCACCACTGGAAAGCAGCAGCTCCTCTCAGTAGAGAAATCCTCATGTTTGCAACCCCTAGGTTACAAAGAGGAAGGCACACTTAATTGCTTGAATCTGCATTATGTATCCCCAGACTTTATAAATGTACTGTTTATGATGCTGTTTAATCAGCAGACATTAAAAAGACAATTCCTAAAATGTAGGTTAGTCTACTCTGGCATGATGATATTAATGGATTTTTCTGCAACTGTTTGGCAACCAGCATAGAACTATCTTCTTTAACATCTACATTTTAACAGTGAGAAATAGTTCATACTGGTTTTTATAAATTCACTTTGGTACAATCTTCATTTTGCTGTTCTTTACATAAACCTGCAAATCATTACTCTTTGATTTTGGCTGGGAAAAGCCAGAGCCATAATTTCTGGAGCCATAATTGTTTTCCAACAAAGAATTTCCATGATGATTTCCATCTGCTGCTTTGTTTAAGCTGAATCTCAGAGTTTTTCAGAAAACCATCAGATTGTTGCTTTGAGAATAAAGAATAGGTTGCTCTAGTATCCTTCTTCCAGTGGAAGTGGTAACATTCCAGACAAGCTCTGGTGCTCTGGACAATCTGAAATGTTAATGCTTACAGCTTCAGAGAATCAGGAAAAAGTCTCACAGCAAATACTTGGAGCAGTCCACCACCCAAAACCTCTTAGGCACACTTTGAGCCAATGTATCAGATCTAGCAGTGACAATCTCTAAAAGAGGTTTGTGAATTACTAAATTATTTGCAACTTAGTCCTTTGTGGCATTTTCTCTGCCAGTGGGAGTCCATAGAGACATGAGGCAGATATGGCCTGGACCTGGATTCTTGGAAAGTAAATAATCTTGATGGATGCTGGCATTCAACCTCTGTGGGCAGATGGTGAGTTGCTATATGAAACCTAAATACCTTTCTCCCTAATTAAAGACAGACACATCTCTGAAAATGGCATTTTTGAATAATCTAGAACTCAGAAGTACTGTTGCACTGGTTTAACCCCAGCTGGCAACTGAGCACTGGATCAGGAGAGTAAGAGAGAACCTGTGGGTTGAGGTGTAGTTTAACACACAAAGCAGAAGTTGTGCACACCAGCAAAGCAAACCAAGGACTGCATTCACACTTCCCATGGTGTTCAGCCACAAGCAGGACAGCAGGGGCTCCATCACTGGCTCAGGAAGACAAACACCATCTCTCTGAATGTCTTCCCTTTTCTCCTTCCCCCAGCTCAATATGCTGGGCAAATAAGCTGGAGACTGAAATACATCAAGAGGCAAATGAAGAACAGTTAAATGCTTTTTCTCCTCTACTGGATGTACATCACTCCCTCCCTGATGGGAGGTAAGTTAACAGGTCGGTTACCGAAATGCCTCACCAACAGTGTCAGAATCATGGGTTATTTTACAACATTATTGTGCCATTTTACAAAGCAGTGCACTCTTAATAAGTTCTGAGGTGATCACACAAAATCCTCTCCTCCTTTTAATTTGGGACGTGTAAGCCTTTTCATTTCCCACACATTATAATACCTTCCTCAGAAAGTGAATGAGGATCTAAACACTTTCCTTGTGTTCCCTGTATAACTGTTTTCTGTCAGTCTACTGCCACCTGCTGGGAGAATCAGCAGCATCTCATTTCAGGATTTCTGAACTTCCCAAGTCTAGTAATTAAGTACCTGTATAACACTGCTACATTGATAAAATACTGGTTTTCAGGCATTATCCCTGAAACAGAGAACTGTGTTATGTATTTTTACTTTTTATTTGTAGAGTTTTCTCCCCTAATACAGTAAGGTCAGAACTGTAGTTAGTTCTAGTTTGAAGATACATTCATCTAATAATGATGAATACCAGGTACTTTATTCTTGGTAGTATTGGTCTTGGCCATCCCAAAATGCAGATTTACACCCTACCAATATCATCAGTGAATTAGATCTCATCAGATTCATAGAGAATCAGAATCATCAGAATTCATAGAGAAGACATTCTCTACTTAATTCAAATATGCTGAAACTATGAAACAATGTGAAACAATTCTGGAAAACTTTGATATACTTTGTAATGTATCAATACAATAAACACAATTTTTTTTCTCAATCAGAGCACAAAAAAGCAACTCTACAAAGAGGTAAATCAGTAGTCACTTTATTATAAAAATTAGATACTGCAGTTTTATTATTAATTGCAAAAAAAAACCTGATAGCTTATTTCTGCCTTCTTGTTCTCTCATGACGAATTAAAAACAATATAAATTCTAAATCAGTTGTACTCCAATAAAGTCAAGGTTACCAACCTACACTTAAAATAAAGTTTAATGTTAAAAGTCCTGGTAAATGACACTTAACAGCATTCTAAAAACTATGTATGGCCTGCTGAAACCACTGGTCCAAACCATCCTCCAAAACAGCATCTCTCCCATCCAACTAAAAATGATGCCAGAAGACTACAAAAAGTGTTCACTACCTAACAGTCACTTTGATAAGAATTTGGCCTGACTTCAGAGTGAAGTTTGCCATTTCCTTAAGTGACTTACAAAAGACTTAACCTGAGGCCTTGCAAAGCAGGGGGGCAGAAGATTCATCCTGGTCATTTCTTGGAAGAGCTCAACTCCAGACAAAGCTTCTGTGTTTCATTCTACCTGATTTCACATCAAGTGTTGGTTTCAGTGTTGTAACTCCACTTACAGTTGGATTACAGGAGCAATTTAGCAATATCAAAGGCTGTTCTTCCATGTGTGTGCAGAGGATATAAGAAATTACTCTTTTATATAGAGAAGTATTATGTGCTACTTAACCTGATGTAGAGTCCTGGCAGAGACAAAAACTTTGGGGAAGGATATGGGATTGGTTTGGGTTTTAAAAACTCTTGAGACAACTAGGCAAGGTCATTACTGCACTCATGAATAACGTGCCTGAGTTTGTCTGACAATAATGCTGGAGTGTAGCTCTTTCTGGGATAATTTAAAATGAAACAGACAACTATTTTTAGTAGTGAAGATCAGACTGTTTGCAAAGTGCCCCAGTAGGCAGCAAAGCAGCAGATCACACATGGTCTGAGGGTACCAACACACTCATGTGTGTGAAGGAAACAGGAACAGCTACCACCTTGGAGTACAGTTATTGCTAGAGACAAAGGGCACTACTGCTCTGAGACACCACACTGGCACTGCACTGGCTACTTCTCTCTTTTGGTGTGGTCCCACCAAAAAGGCTGCTCTAACAACATTTTGTAGTTTGGGCTGCCATCAGTGAGTTTACACCCTTTTGGCACAGGTGCTGGGATGACAGAGGCCTTTAATTTGTCCCCTTCAGCACACAACAGTTTGAAAGCAGTGTTTTGTTAGGTCAGTGCTCCCTCCCTGAAATTTACCCTTTGTCAATTGATGATAGATGGATGAATGGATGGAGGAGAAATTAATGTTCTACCCCAAACCTCCAATTTCTGCCCCAAGTGGTCAGAAATGGAGTTGGTCTGGTGACAGATCTGCAGAAGAACAATTTTCTTGCTACTGATCTGGGGAAGGTCTTGTGATGTCAGAGAAGTATCTCTTTCTATAAAAAATAAACTTTTGTTCTGAATGGCAGAGCATTGCTAAATGACTCCCATCTAACCCAGGACTCTGGATACTGGGGACTTGGGGAGGAATTCTACATACACAGAGAGACTTTTTGACATCCAGATAAACAAAGCAAGAGGTAGGGAAAGAATAAAGCAAAGCAACAACTTCAGTTATTCAACTGAAGACAATAACATAGAATATGATTTAAAAAAATAAGTCTATTTCCTTACCACCACCAAGTGCTTCTAAGAATGACTATGCATCAGGCAAGCACTAAGTGCTGTAATTTGCATTTAAGAAGAGCAGATACAGCAGAATAGTCTTTGTGGCCCACCCACCTCATCTTTCTGGCTTAAATATGATTAAAATCCAGTGTGCCTGTCCAAAGAGGTATCAGTCACAAGAGAAACCATGGCTTTCAAAATGCAATAGGCTTTACTTTCTCCGTTTTTTTTTCTTCCATGTGCTTGTCCTAAATCCCATACTGCAGGAACTGAGCTTTTCAGATGTCTTCAGGCAAAACAGAATATTCCCCTAACCACTGGTACTCAGTTGCCTTTTACAGTCATGGCTCCAGGAACACTATTGCACTTGTTCAGAGAACTGCTCAGCATTTGCAAGGATGAGAACTTCTTCCATAGTTCATAACTGGCTACACAGCCCTCACTCGAAAGACACATCCACAGCAAAGTGTTTGAAAAGGAGGATTCTTATTCAGCTGCAGATATGGAAGGAGTGGCTTTACCCTAGCGTTGGACAGGACCAAGCAAAATGTCAGGAATACTTGCTGTGGCTTCAAAATTCATACACCACCATTCCCCATCTGAAGAAATTTCAGGAGTCCACAGGTGATCATCTCAGATTTCAACATTCTCTGCTAAGATCCCCAAAACAAGGTGACACTTTCAGTGGAGGAAGACACTTAGTCCCGAATTGGAGGCCTGTGGACTGGAGAAAGCACAGCTGCCCAAGCCTGTCTGAAGAGCTGGACCAGTTTGTAAATGAATGGCAGTGACGTGGGAGAAGCTGCAAAGCAGAGCAAAAAGGTAAAACTTACTAGGTAAAACTAACCAGGTAAAACTAACATACACTAAACATATTAAGAAAGAACTACCCCCAACTAGAGTTAATAAAAACCTAGTTCTCTTCCTTCCTTCAATGAGGAAAAGGCTGAGTCTAGGACAGCTCTGCCTGCCTCTCAGAGTCTTTGTCTGCTGGAATGAGTTTGTAAAAAAACTGGCATTTGTGGAGCTTCATCCTCCATGGATTGCAACTGGAAACATTAGACACACTAAGCTCCTAGTCACCCAGATTTTGTGTCTCCCTGAGACACTTACACAGACCAAATTTATTACACGCAACCCATTTCTTCTCCATAACCATAATGGAATTTGAAAAATTGGAAATCTTAATCCTATACCTGGGTCTAATCTCACCACCACCAGGTACAGCAAAAAAGTAGCCAAGAGCATCTTCTTGTAAGGAAGGAAATAGAAGTGGTTTGACATGGACCTCAGTGCTCTGCGTAGCAATGTAAACATGGTCAGGAGCTTTTGGGACAGCACTCCTGGAAAACAAGAACAGAAAGGCTGTTAGGGACAAGTAAAGTCTAAAAAGTAATCACACAGATACAGACAATAAGAAACTAAGATACTGGAAGTCTGATTGCATGAGAGTTGGGTTGGGTTTGGGTTTTTATATAACATGGAACAGAGAAACAATAAAATGTTGTAATACAATTCATTATATTTCTTTTTTAGGCATTGACTTTACTACAATATGATCTTATATCACAGTAATGCCAGCTTCTGTCCTGGGAGAAAACATCAAATGATTTACAGCTCTGGAGAAGAAGCAGTACTTTAAATGCTCAACAGGCATTGTTCTACTTTGGACTCAATTGTAAATGAAAATGAAGCAAACTGTACACAGAGCCAACAAAATATACCCTTATAGGATTGCCAGGTAGTCTTAGTTTTCGTTTTTTACCTTAAAAAAACCCTCCAAAACCCCCACATTGCTTTTGATCCTGGACATTAATTGTCATCTCTTGATGTTGGCAGAGATTAAATATGCTTTGCAAAGGTATCACCAAGTCTTTAATTTCCTGCTGTGATACACAACGGGACTTTCTCACGGCCTGTTTATTGTGGCAAAGTTCTTAATATGTAGTTAATACCTGCTACCCTTTGCTAGTAAGGGACCAACTTGAAATGCCACTACAAAGAAAGAGCACAAACAACAGAGAGAAAGCCCACCCAGAACAGTTTCTGTGGCTGGGTCTCGCTGCTCCTCAGCAGCTGAGCGTGTCTCTTCCCGCTGAGCCCAGCGGGAGCGGCTCTCCAGGATGGTGCTGAGGAATTCCAGCTGCTGCTGGCTGTCCAACACGGCACAGCCCCGCACCAGCTCCTCCGCGCCCTCGAAGCGCCCCAGGGGCAGCAGCACCTGTGCCAGGTACAGCTCCAGCAGTGACCCAAACTCAGGGAGGTTCTGGTTGGCCTGGGCTCTCAGCCAGCTGCTGCCCACCTCCAGCATCACCTGTGGCTCCCCCACTCTGCTGTACAACAGCATGCTGAAATGCAAGGGAGAAATGTGAGAAAACCACAAGTCTTTGTCGAAGCTGACATCCCTGACACCTAGGTCAAGGTATGAATCAGGGTCTACATCAAAACACACAGAGAATTCTGAGGCAGACAACAGGTGCAGCTGTTGATGTTACTCTCTCAGCGTCACCCCTTTTGGATTTGATCACCAAGAAGCAATCTTGCAGGCATACTCCAGCACACATAGATCACAAACAGGCCTGTGCCAAATCTCACTTACACCAGGCAAAGTAAAAACATCACATAATGCTAAAGTCTGGCCTGCTGTTAAACCTAATGCAACCCCTGTGTGTATATCTGACAGCAACAGACAGAAACTCACCACAGCTCCAGAACTTTTGGAGGCAGATGTTCAGGGACATGGTAATACTGTAGGACCCAAGACAGAACTTCTCTCCACCGGTTCATCTCAGCCAGCGCCTGAATCCCCACAACACAAAGGGAGCATTTCACTTCTGCAAAACTGGTAAGGAACAGACACCTAAATAAGTTCTTCTTCCAACCACATTTCCCCTCGCACCCCTTCCAGTGGGCTTCAGTGAAGCCCAGGTACTCCACAGGTCTCTGGCAGCTGCTTCCCCTCTACTTGTCCCCTACAGAAAGGCAAATTCAACCTCCGAAGATATGCACTGTGACTGCATCTCTGAGAGAAGGAAGGGAAGGGCACACCCCATTTCCTTCAAACACGCATAGATGAAACATGTAAATATCGACAGGATAAAAGAAAGGATAAGACCCTACAGCTATGTAGGGTCATGGAGCAGCACAGCCAGCACTGCAAATGTAGGAGGTGCAGTCCGGG